>WOVY01006109.1:0-12866 GCA_013436015.1 Rhipicephalus annulatus | reverse complement strand
TGTTGCTGTTGTGTGAGGAATTGGGGATCAATACAAAGGGTTTGGCACGGAAACCCATAATCATACAAGTCATTAATGATTTGGGGGCTGAGGATGAGGAGCTCAGTGAAGCATGGGACCTCATCAGTCAGAGACAGAGACAGCAGAAGGAGGAGGAAGAGAGGCGTGAACGCGAAAGGGAGCGTGAAACAAAAAGACAGCAGTCTGAGAGAGAGAAACGCCGCTTAGAAAGCGAGCGTGAAATAGAAAGACTGGAGCACGAGATTGCGATCCGCAAACGAGAACTCGAGTTGAGAAATAGGTCGGGCAGTAGTCCCCAGCAAGTGGTACCTTATCGCAACTTGAAGGCCGAGTTCTGGATGTCTAGGTACATGCAGCCATATACAGATTCAGGGGATATTGGCTTGTACTTTATGATATTTGAGCGGAAGTGCGAGGAACTGTCATTTAAACGAGACACATGGTGTCATAGGCTACTCACGGTTCTGCCTTGCGAGGCAGATGAAGCTGTTGCGCGACTCAGTGAGCAGGACGCGAACAGCTACGATGTAGTTAAGGCAGAAATGTTCAGGATATTCGGAACTTCTGTCTCTAGAAAAGAAGAGCAGCTCAGGCAAGAGTCTAAAAGAAAGCGCGAAGCAAAAAGACAAGAGTCTGAAAGCGAGGCGCGTCAAAAAGCGCTGGACGTTGAAGCACCTCATAAAGCGGGACAGGAACAGATTGCGCCAGAAAAGGGTCCGCGAATTCTCGAAGGCGTCAATCTAGAGCATGTCGAGATCGAGCCCTTGGCCAGTCTCGTGGTGGAGACAGTATCAAAAGACGGTCCTTGCGAGGATGAGGTGTGTGCCAGCAGCCCTAATGGGCGCAGTAAGGAGCTGGAAACCATCCCCATGCCTCGAGAGGACGTCTCGAGATCATCACATGCAGATAGGGTAAGCATAGTGGCTAAACACAGCGAGAGCGCGATGCTTCAGGAGTGCAGCGATGCCACCGGAGAGGGCCCAGTTAATGGTTTCATCAGGATTAACAAAGATAATATGGCCCGGCAGTCCGTCGTGACACCGAGTATAAAATGTTTGAGCGTGGGGGAAAATGTAGCACTAGCTCCAACGAGCTTCCCAACCCCTCCGTTCCCGACGCGACATGATAATGGCATCAAGAGAAAGGGGGCAAGCAAACATCGCCGAAAACGAAAGAAGCGGATGCGCACCGCACTGTGTAAGCCTAGGGCAGATCCCACTCCATCTCGAGAAAGACGAAGGGCTAGGCCGTTAAGCCGTTCCAGGAAACGTCTATGGTGGCGTTCCGAAAGGCAAAAGCAGCAAGCCAGGTGTAGAGGGGGGAAACGAGGTGCGTTACCCCAACGAAAAGCGCGGTTGCGTTCGATGACTTCGGGAAAGCGGCCTTGCCCGAAGGATCAAAGTCGAAAGCGCAGAGTGGTTAAAGACCACGTCGGGGCGAACACAAAGGGACAGTGGCCCCAGTTTTCCCCCTGTTTCTGGCGTCCCTTTCAAATTCCTGAGGGGAACAAGCCGAAGTGGAAAATTAGGCGTGACAGCAGGACACAGCCTAGCGGTTGCACGTTTTGTAGCCTCCGGCGTGTTCGAAATCCGCCGGGACCGCGACCCCATCGTGTACGATTAAAGGAACCATGAGAAAAGGGGGAATGGTCAGTTCGAGTAACTTTTGCACAGGCGTGTCAAATATTGTTACTCAGTGTTGCATTGGAAATGCAGATTTGAGCCTTTTAATTTTGTAAGTAATGTAATGCGGTGTAAATGTTTGAAAAGGAAAACCGCCGAACTAAAGGCTGAAAATTGAAGTCCATTAATCAATTGTGCGAAAATTTGCGTAAAGGTAAAAACCAAGAAAATGTGTTATTTTTCTAGTGTTTATAGGTTTAGTGTTATATCGCATGCCTTCACTGTCATGTGGATATGGCGTGAATTGGCATTTAAGGAAGAAGATATTAACATAAACCGAATGATTTCATTAATCGATTAACCTTGGCGCGACACGGTAGAGTTGCCGTTGCGCGCATTGAGAATCTTGGTGCACGGTTTTGGCATAAAACGTGTGCAATTGCTTTTTAGGTATTTTTACCTAGGATTATTTTTGTGTTGTACACAGAGAATTACAACATAACGTAAGGATGAGCAATTGGACAAATTGTTAAGGATTAAGCTTTTGGTTAGTAGTGCCATGAATTTCGCAGCGCCGTAAGAATGAGAATAATTGAAGGCGCTCAGAAGAACTCAGTGTTTTTTAATCAAAGGTGTTAGCAAAGGCAGGTAACTAACCAAACTAACCTGCTAGAAGGCAGTGTTTGTCACTTTTTGTTGTTGTCTTCTTTGAAGAATGATTGATCTAGAGATCATATAAACGGATCATTTAAGCTTTCCCTAACCGTTGAGGTAGCCCGTTAGGTCAAAGCTTTGGTTAAGCTTTCGGGAGGCTGGTGAACTTTATGTCTCAGTGGTAGACAATTACGGGCGGCCGTAAACAAAGACGGACGTTCGGACAAAATTAGCGCTCACTGAATCCGAGTTCCTGACTGATGCTCTCAGCAGGACAGGGCCGTGTAAGTAGTCAGCGACAAAAAGAAAGAGTCTGCCGTTATATGTCTCGACGACAGTGGCAACGAGTATGATGCGTTCTACTTGAGCCAGAGTTTGGGCTCTCGTGAGATAACGTACTGCGCTTCAGGAAAGGAGTGCGCCTGCATTGTGTAGAGCATTCATCAGTGGCAGTGTTATCTCCGGGGAGGGCTAAATTTAAAGTAGATACAGGCCATTGTCCCCTTGGCTGCAAACCATGACATCGAAGAACAGTCGCCTTGTGAGGCGGAGCTTGATTCTTCGAAAATATCATTTTGGCATTAGGAAAAGGGCAATTTGAATGGAAACGCTGGCGTGCTCCGTCGCTCTTTCTAAACCATTCTGGAGTGCTCTTGGTGTATCAAAATTGATATTTTAGTTTTTTTTGTCGTGCATCTTATTATGTAAATTTGTAAGGTAGCACGTCTGGTTTTTCAGCTCAAGTGAGTCCTGAGAGTGAGCTTTGTTAAAGCTAGTAATTAAAATTGGTTTGTCATCCCTCTTTTGGCTTGGTTTGTTCGAAGGGGGCCGAGTGCTTGCTTGTGCATGTGGTCCAGTTGCAGAAACGGTGTCGAAGATTCGGCCTTTACTCAGACCATGCCACAAGCGAAGACGAGTTCTTGGGATTCGACTACGGACCCTTTCGTCGTCCCTGCGAGCAGCAGTGTTGACCGCTGCCCTCCGTGACTCATCTGGCGAGGGGGAAGCTGTTATGACCGGCGTCAGCAGGCGCCATGCTGTCGCTGAGAAGCGTAGCCGGGCCGCATTCCCACGCCTGGAACTCCAGTTTTCTCGAAACCAGCGTCCAGAGATGACGGGGGAGCGGCGCTCTTTTAATCCTCAAACAAAAAGCCGACTCGCCGAATGTCTATGCTCGCCAGCTATTGTCCCTGCTAGCCGGCGGATGAGACGTCCTGTCGCCACGAAGCTGTAAGCCGTTCCGGAGGGGACAACAAAGAGCGTATTCCTTTGAAGAAACGGCGACCGCCGCCACAAAGTGCCCGGCTAATTGAGCGGACCGTTTGGCGGACCGTTTGATGTCTGCTGTCCGAAGCTTGGGACCCCTCGACCAGCGACATACACGACGAGCAAGAGCCTCTCTGGCGCCACCTTTAAGTGCAGTGATCTTGACTCGAAATTGGATGTTCACGTGCGCCGTGCCTGCTCGTACCTTTCACCTGTTGTGTGTGTGTGATTGGTGTTCCCCGCAAGAAGGAGGAGCCCGACAGGGCTTATAAGGACGCCGCCGAGTGCGGGACGTCGCTCTGGACCAAGTAAAGGTTCAACCACCACGTTCGTAGTTTGTGATGGCTCTGAACTGTGTAGCGGTTCAACCACCACGTTCGTGGTTTGCGAACTCTTAACCTCATGCTGTAAATACTTGTAAATAGTGCCATAAACCTGTTTGTTTTTCGTATCCCCCTTCTCGTAAGCGTTCGTTTCCTCAACCCGGAGCTACACACGCTACCACAGCACCCCGGGATCACAACAACTGGTGATCAGCGGTGGGTTCACAACAACTGGTTGGCAGCGGTGGGATACGACTCAGCACCCCGAGCCACAACAACTGGTGGCAGCGGTGGGATCCGAAGCGACTACAGGAGAACAACTCCGAGGATTCCCAACAGTGTTCCCAGATGGACGCACGAACACGCACGGACGGACAGACAGACAGACTGGCAGACAGACGGACTGGTAGACGGACGTGTAAAGTGTCTATGTGCCACAGGGTATGCGAGATGGCGGTACTTTGAGTGTTTTCTTGATGGACGCACGGACGGACAGACAGACAGGCTGGCAGACAGGACAGGTAGACGGACTTGTAAAGCGCCTATGTGCCAGGGTATGCGAGATGGCGGTATTTTGAGCGTTCTCTAGATGGAGGCACGGACGGGCGCACGGACGGACAGACAGACAGACTGTTAGACAGACGGACAGGTAGACGGACGTGTGAAGCGGCTATGTGCCACAGGGTATGCGAGATGGTGGAACTTTGAGTGTTCTCTAGATGGACGCACGGATAGACGCACGGACGGACAGACAGACGGACAGGTAGACGAACGTGTAAAGCGGCTATGTGCCACAGGGTATTCGAGATGGCGGTACTTGAGTGTTCTCCAGATGGACGCACGAACACGCACGGACGGACAGACAGACAGACTGGCAGACAGACGGACAGGTAGACGGACGCGTAAAGATAGTCTGAACCACAGGGTAAACGACGCGCGAGATGGCAGTACTCAGAGTGTTCTCTAGATTAACGCACGGACGGACGCATGGAGGAACAGACAGAGAGACTGGCAGACAGACGGACAGGTAGACGGACGAGTAAAGCGGGTATGTACCACAGGGTATACGACGCACGAGATGGCGGTACTCAGTGTTCTCTAGATTGACGCACGAATGGACGCATGGACGGAGAGACAGACAAACTGGCAGACAGACGGACAGGTAGACGGACGTGTAAAGCGGCTATGTGCCACAGGGTATGCGAGATGGCAGTACTTTGAGTGTTCTTTAGATGGACGCACGGACGGACGCATGGATAGACAGACAGACAGGCTGACAGACAGACGGACAGGTAGACGGACGCGTAAAGTGGCTATGTGCCACAGGGTATGTGAGATGGCGGTATTTTGAGTGTTCTCTAGATGGCCGCATTGACAGATGCATGGATGGACAGACAGACAGACTGGCAGACAGACGGAAAGATAGACGGACGTGTAAAGCGGCTATGAGCCACGGGGTATGCGAGATGGTGGTACTTTGAGTGTTCTCTAGATGGACGCACTGACGGACGCACGGACGGACAGACAGACAGGCTGGCAGACAGACGGACAGGTAGGCGGACTTGTGAAGCGCCTATGTGCCACAGGGTATGCGAGATGGCGGTACTTTGAGTGTTCTATATATGGACGCACGGACGGGCGCACGGATGGACAGACAGACGGACAGGTAGACGGACGTGTAAAGCGGCTATGTGCCACAGGGTATTCGAGATGGCGGCATTTTGAGTGTTCTCTAGATATACGCATGGGTGGACACATGGACGGACAGACCGACACACTGGCAGACAGACGGACAGGTAGACGGACGTGTAAAGCGGCTATGTGCTACAGGGTATGCGAGATGGCAGTACTTTGAGTGTTCTTTAGATGGACGCACGGATGGACGCATGGGCGGACAGACAGACAGACTGGCAGACAGACGGACAGGTAGACGGAAGTGTAAAGCGGCTATGTGCCACAGGGTATGCGAGATGGCCGTACTTTGAGTGTTTTGCAGATGGACGCACGGACGGATGCATGGACGAACAGACAGACTGGCAGACAGATGGACAGGTAGACGGACATGTAAAGCGGCTATGTGCCACAGGGTATGCGAGATGGCAGTACTTTGAGTGTTCTTCAGATGGACGCACGGACGGATGCATGGAAGGACAGACAGACAGACTGGCAGACAGACGCACAGGTAGACGGACGTGTAAAGCGGCTATGTGCCACAGGGTATGCAAGATGGCGGTATTTTGAGTGTTCTCTAGATGGACGCACAGGTGGCTACATGGACGGACAGACCGACAGACAGGCAGACAGACAGGCAGACAGGCGGACAGGTAGACGGACGTGTAAAGTGGCTATGTGCCACAGGGTATTCGAGATGGCGGTACTTTGAGTGTTCTCTAAATTGACGCAGGAACGGACGCATGGACAGACAGACAGACGGACTGGCAGCCAGACGGACAGGTGGATGGACGCGTAAAGCGGTAATGTGCCACAGGGTATGCAAGATAGCGGCATTTTGAGTGTTCTCTAGATGGACGAATGGACCGACGCACGGGTGGACAGAAAAACAGACTGGCAGACGGACGGACAGGTAGACGGACGTGTAAAGCGGCTATGTGCCACAGGGTATTCGTAATGGTGGTACTTTGAGTGTTCTCTAGATGGACGCACGAATACGCACGGACGGAGAGACAGACAGACTGGCAGACAGACGGACTGGTAGACGGACCTGTAAGTGGCTATGTGCCACAGGGTATGCGAGTTGGCGGTATTTTGAGTGTTCTCTAGATGGACGCACGATGGACGCATGGACGGACAGAGAGACAGACTGTTAGACAGACGGACAGGTAGACGGACGTGTGAAGCGGCTATGTGCCACAGGGTATGCGAGATGACATACTTTGAGTGTTCTCTAGACGGGACGCACGGACGGACGCACTAACGGACAGACAGACAAACTGGCAGACAGACGGACAGGTAGAGAAATGCAGCCGCCGCAGCCGGGAATCGAACCCGCGACCTGCGGGTCAGCAGCCGAGTACCTTAGCCACTAGACCACCGCGGCGGGGCAGGTAGACGGACGTGTAAAGCGAATATGTGCCACAGGGTATGCGAGATGGCATACTTTGAGTGTTCTCTGTTTGGATGCACGGATGGACGCACGGACGGACAGACAGAGAGTGGCAGACAGAAGGACAGGTACACGGACGTGTAAAGTGGCTATGTGCCACAGGGTATGCGAGATGGCGGTACTTTGAGTGTTCTCTAGATGCACGCATGGACGGACGCACGGGTGAACAGAAAGACAGACTGGCAGACGGACGGACAGGTACACGGACGTTTAAAGCGGCTGTGTGCCACAGGGTATTCGAGACGGCGGTACTTTGAGTGTTCTCTAGATGTACGCATGAACACGCACGAACGGACAGACAGACAAACTGGCAGACAGACGGACAGGTAGACGGACTTGTAAAGCGCCTATGTGCCAGGGTATGCGAGATGGCGGTATTTTGAGCGTTCTCTAGATGGAGGCACGGACGGGCGCACGGACGGATAGACAGACAGACTGTTAGACAGACGGACAGGTAGACGGACGTGTGAAGCGGCTATGTGCCACAGGGTATGCGAGATTGTGGAACTTTGAGTGTTCTCTAGATGGACGCACGGATAGACGCACGGACGGACAGACAGACGGACAGGTAGACGAACGTGTAAAGCGGCTATGTGCCACAGGGTATTCGAGATGGCGGTACTTGAGTGTTCTCCAGATGGACGCGCGAACACGCACGGACGGACAGACAGACAGACTGGCAGACAGACGGACTGGTAGACGGACGCGTAAAGATGGTATGAACCACAGGGTATACGACGCGCGAAATGGCAGTACTGAGAGTGTTCTCTAGATTGACGCACGGATAGACGCACAGACTGGCAGACAGACGGAAAGGTAGACGGACGTGTAAAGCGGCTATGTGCCACAGGGTATGCGACATGGCGGTACTTTGAGTGTTCTGCAGATGGACGCACGGACGGATGCAAGGACGTACAGACAGACTGGCAGACAGACGGACAGGTAGACGGACGTGTAAAGCGGCTATGTGCCACAGGGTATGCGAGATGGCGGTACTTTGAGTGTTCTGCAGGTGGACGCACGGACGGATTCAAGGACGAACAGACAGACTGGCAGACAGACGGACAGGTAGACGGACGTGTGAAGCGGATACGTGCCACAGGGTATGCGAGATGGCAGTACTTAGAGTGTTCTTTAGATGGACGCACGGACGGACGCATGGACGGACAGACAGACAGACTCGCAGACAGACGGACAGGTAGACGGACGTGTAAAGCGGCTATGTGCCACAGGATATGCGAGATGGCGGTACTTTGAGTGTTCTCTAGATGGACGCACGGGTGGACACATGGACGGACAGACCGACAGACTGGAACAGACGGACAGGTAGACGAACGTGTAAAGCGGCTATGTGCCACAGGGTATTCGAGATGGCGGTACTTTGAGTGTTCTCTAGATTGACGCAGGAACGGACGCATGGACGGACAGACAGACAGACTGGCAGACAGACGGACAGGTAGATGGACGCGTAAAGCGGCTATGTGCTACAGAGTATGCGAGATGGCGGTACTTTGAGTGTTCTCTAGATGGACGTACGGGTGGACACAATGGACGGACAGACCGACAGCCTGGCAGACAGACGGACAGGTAGATGGACGCGTAAAACGGCTATGTGCCACAGGGTATGCGAGATGGCGTTACTTTGAGTGTTCTCTAGATGGACGGACAGACAGACAGACTAGGCAGACAGACGGACAGGTGGAGGGACGCGTAAAGATGGTATGAACCACAGCGGTATACGACGCGCGAGATGGCAGCACTCAGAGTGTTCTCTAGATATGACGCACGGACGGACGCATGGAGGAACAGACAGACAGACTGGCAGACAGACGGGCAGGTAGACGGACGAGTAAAGCAGGTATGTACCACAGGGTATACGACGCACGAGATGGCGGTACTCAGTGTTCTCTGGATTGACGCACGAATGGACGCATAGACGGAGAGAAAGACAGATTGGCAGACAGACGGACAGGTAGACGGGCGTATAAAGCGGCTATGTGCCACAGGGTATGCGAGATGGCCGTACTTTGAGTGTTCTGCAGATGGACGCATGGACGGATGCATGGAAGGACAGACAGACTGACTGGCAGACAGACGGACAGGTAGACGGACGTGTAAAGCGGCGATGTGCCACGGGGTATGCGAGATGGCGGTACTTTGAGTGTTCTCTAGATGGACGCACAGGTGGACACATGGACGGACAGACCGACAGACAGGCAGACAGACGGACAGGCAGACGGACGTGTAAAGCGGCTATGTGCCAGAGGGTATTCGTGATGGTGGTACTTTGAGTGTTCTCTAGATGGACGCACGAACACGCACGGACAGACGGACAGACAGACTGGCAGACAGATGGACTGGTAGACGGACCTGTAAAGTGGCTATGTGCCACAGGGTATGCGAGATGGCGGTATTTTGAGTGTTCTCTAGATATACGCACGGACAGACAGACAGGCTGGCAGGCAGACGGACAGGTAGACGGACTTGTAAAGCGCCTATGTGCCACAGGGTATGCGAGATAGCGGTACTTTGAGTGTTCTCTAGATGGACGCACGCATGGACGGACGGACGGACAGACACACAGACTGTTAGACAGACAGACAGGTAGACGGACGTGTGAAGCGAATATGTGCCACAGGGTATGCGAGATGGCATACTTTGAGTGTTCTCCAGATGGACGGACAGACAGACAGACTAGCAGACAGACGGACAGGTGGAGGGACGCGTAAAGATGCTATGAACCACAGCGTATACGACGCGCGAGATGGCAGCACTCAGAGTGTTCTCTAGATTGACGCACGGACGGACGCATGGAGGAACAGACAGACAGACTGGCAGACAGACGGACAGGTAGACGGACGAGTAAAGCAGGTATGTACCACAGGGTATACGACGCACGAGATGGCGGTACTCAGTGTTCTCTGGATTGACGCACGAATGGACGCATAGACGGAGAGAAAGACAGATTGGCAGACAGACGGACAGGTAGACGGGCGTATATAGCGGCTATGTGCCACAGGGTATGCGAGATGGCCGTACTTTGAGTGTTCTGCAGATGGACGCACGCACGGATGCATGAACGAACAGACAGACTGGCAGACAGACGGACAGGTAGACGGACATGTAAGCGGCTATGTGCCACAGGGTATGCGAGATGGCAGTACTTTGAGTGTTCTTTAGATGGACGCATGGACGGATGCATGGAAGGACAGACAGACAGACTGGCAGACAGACGGACAGGTAGACGGACGTGTAAAGCGGCTATGTGCCACGGGGTATGCGAGATGGCGGTACTTTGAGTGTTCTCTAGATGGACGCACAGGTGGACACATGGACGGACAGACCGACAGACAGGCAGACAGACAGGCAGACAGACGGACAGGCAGACGGACGTGTAAAGCGGCTATGTGCCAGAGGGTATTCGTGATGGTGGTACTTTGAGTGTTCTCTAGATGGACGCACGAACTCGCACGGACAGACGGACAGACAGACTGGCAGACAGACGGACAGGTAGACGGACTTGTAAAGCGCCTATGTGCCACAGGGTATGCGAGATAGCGGTACTTTGAGTGTTCTCTAGATGGACTCACGAACGGACGGACGGACGGACAGACACACAGACTGTTAGACAGACAGACAGGTAGACGGACGTGTGAAGCGAATACGTGCCACAGGGTATGCGACATGGCATACTTTGAGTGTTCTCTGGTTGGACGCACGGATGGACGCATGGACGAACAGACAGATAGAGTGGCAGACAGAAGGACAGTCAGACGGACGTGTAAAGTGGCTGTGTCACAGGGTATTCGAGAAGGCGGTACTTTGAGTGTTCTCTAGATGGACGCATGAACACGCACGAACGGACAGACAGACAGACAGACTGGCAGACAGACGGACTGGTAGACGGACGTGTAAAGTGGCTATGTGCCACAGGGTATGCGAGATGGCGGTACTTTGAGTGTTCTCTAGATGGACGCACGGCCGGACAGACAGACAGGCTGGCAGACAGACGGACAGGTAGACGGACTTGTAAAGCGCCTATGTGCCACAGGGTATGCGAGATGGCGGTATTTTGAGTGTTCTCTAGATGGACGCACGGACGGACGCATGGACGGACAGACAGACAGACTGTTAGACAGACGGACAGGTAGACGGACTCGTAAAGCACATATGTCCTACAGGGTATGCCAGATGGTGGTACTTTGAGTGTTCTCTAGATGGACGCACGGATGGACGCATGGACGGACAGACAGACGGACAGGTAGACGGACGTGTAAAGCGGCTATGTGCCACAGGGTATTCGAGATGGCGGTACTTGAGTGTTCTCTAGATGGACGCACGAACACGCACGGACGGACAGACAGACAGACTGGCAGACAGACGGACTGGTAGACGGACGCGTAAAGATGGTATGAACCACAGGGTATACGACGCGCGAGATGGCAGTACTGAGAGTGTTCTCTAGATTGACGCACGGACGGACGCATGGAGGAACAGACAGACAGACTAGCAGACAGACGGACAGGTAGAACGGACGTGTAAAGCGGCTATGTGCCACAGGGTATGCGACATGGCGGTACTTTGAGTCTTCTGCAGATGGACGCACGAACGGATGCATAGACGAACAGACAGACTGGCAGACAGACGGACAGGTAGACGGACGTGTAAAGCGGCTATGTGCCACAGAGTATGCGAGATGGCAGTATTTTGAGTGTTCTTTAGATGGACGCACGGACGGACGCATGGACGGACAGACAGACAGACTGGCAGACAGACGGACAGGTAGACGGACGTGTAAAGCGGCGATGTGCCACAGGGTATGCGAGATGGCGGTACTTTGAGTGTTCTGCAGATGAACGCACGGACAGATGCAAGGACGAACAGACAGACTGGCAGACAGACCGACAGGTTGATGGACGTGTAAAGCGGATATGTGCCACAGGGTATGCGAGATGCCAGTATTTAGAGTGTTCTTTAGATGGACGCACGGACGGACGCATGGACGGACAGACAGACAGACTGGCAGACAGACGGACAGGTAGACGGACGTGTAAAGCGGCTATGTGCCACAGGATATGCGAGATGGCGGTACTTTGAGTGTTCTCTAGATGGACGCACGGGTGGACACATGGACGAACAGAACGACAGACTGGAACAGACGGACAGGTAGACGGACCTGTAAAGTGGCTATGTGCCACAGAGTATGCGAGATCGCGGTATTTTGAGTGTTCTCTAGATGTACGCACGAACACGCACGGACGGACGGACAGACAGACTGGCAGACAGACGGACTGGTAGACGGACTTGGCAAAAGCGCCTATGTGTTACAGGGTATGCGAGATAGCGGTACTTTGAGTGTTCTCTATATGGACGCACGGACGAACGCACGGATGGACAGACAGACAGACTGTTAGACAGACAGACAGGTAGACGGACGTGTGAAGCGGCTATGTGCCACAGCGTATGCGAGATGGCATACTTTGAGTGTTCTCTAGACGGACGCAACGGACGGACGCACGAACGAACAGACAGACAGACTGGCAGACAGACGGACAGGTAGACAGACGTGTAAAGTGGCTATGTGCCACAGGGTATGTAAGATGGCGGTAATTTGAGTGTTCTCTATATGGACGCACGGACGGGACGCACGGACGGACAGACTGGCAGACAGACGGACAGGTAGACGGACGTGTGAAGCGGCAATGTGCCACAGGATATGCGAGATGGCGGTACTTTGAGTGTTCTCTAGATGGATGCACGGACAGACGCACGGATGGACAGACAGACAGACTGGCAGACAGACGGACAGGTAGACGGACGTGTAAAGCGGCTATGTGCCACAGGGTATGCGAGATG
>WOVY01006108.1:0-106216 GCA_013436015.1 Rhipicephalus annulatus | reverse complement strand
GGCAACATAGAGAATACTATAGCATTAATGAAAGGGTGGTAGGTTATCGTAATTAAACTGAATAAAAGATACAAGATGAAGGTAGTACAGGCTTACGCGCCTACATCCAGCCATGATGACGCTTCAGTTGAAAGCTTCTATGAAGACGTGGAATCGGCAATGAGTAAGGTAAAAACACAGTATACTATAGTGATGGGCGACTTTAATGCAAAGGTAGGGAAGAAGCAGGCTGGAGACCAGGCAGTAGGGAGATTATGGCATCGGTACTAGAAACGCCAGAGGAGAGCTACTAGTAGAATTCGCAGAACGCAATAATTTACGGATTTTGAATACCTTCTACCGAAAACGAGAAAACCGCAAGTGGACATGGAGGAGCTCTAATGGCGAAAATAAGAACGAAATAGACTTTATAATGAGTGCACACCCTGGAATCGTGCAGGATGTGGAAGTGATTTTCAAGTTACGATGCAGTGACCATGGAATGGTACGGTCTCAAATTCGCCTAGACTTGAAGAAGGAACGACAGAAACTGATACGCAAGAAGCCAATCAATCAGCTAGCACTGAGAGGGAAGTACAGGAATTCAGGGTGTCGCTGCAGAACAGGTACTCGGCTCTTAGTGAGGAGAACCAACCTTAGCGTAGATACAATGAATGATAATCTGACGAGTATCATTACGGAGTGTGCAGTGGAAGTTGGAGGCAGGGTAGTTAGACAGGACACTGGCAAGCTTTCCAGGAACTACGAGAACCTAATTAGGAAGCGTCAAATCATGAAAGTGTCAAGTACAACAGACAAAATAGAACTGGCCGAGCTTTCGAAGTTGATTAATAGACGTAAGGTATGCGATGTAAGACGGTATAACATGGAGAGAATTCGAACACGCTCTGAAAAACGGAGGAAGTTGTCAAAGCATTGAAGAGGAAACTTGGGATAGGCAAAAGTCAGATGTATGCACTAAGGGAAAAAGAAGGCAAAATAACTACCAATATGGATAGGATAGTTAGAATAGCGGATGGAGTTTTTACAGAGATCTGTACAGTAGCTGAGACAACCACGACCTTAATACTATAAGAACTAGCAGTAACCCAGAGAACACCCCACCAGTAATGATAGAAGAAGTCAGAAAAGCTTTGGAGAGCATGCAAAGGGGCAAAGCTGCTGGTGAGGATCAGGGTTAACATCAGATCTGCTGAGAGATGGAGGACAGATTGTGTTAGAAAAACTAGCCACCCTGTTACGAGGTGTCTCCTGACGGGAAGAGTACCAGAGTCTTGGAAGAACGCTAACATCATCTTAATACATAAGAAAGGAGATGACAAGGACTTGAAGAATTACAGGCCGATCAGCTTGCTCTCTGTAGTATACAAGCTATTTACAAAGGTAATTGCTAACAGAGTAAAGAAAACATTAGAATTCAATCAACCAAAGGAACAAGCAGGATTTCGAACAGGCTACTCAACAATTGACCACATTCATACTATAAATCAGGTAATAGAGAAATGCTCAGAGTATAACCAACCACTATACATAGCCTTCATAGATTACGAGAAGGCGTTTGATTCAGTAGAAATATCAGCCGTCATGCAAACACTGCGGAATCAGGGCGTAGATAAAATGTATATAAACATTCTGGAAGAAATCAACAGGGGATCAACTGCTACCATAGTGCTTCATAAAGAAAGCAACAGAATACCAATCAAGAAGGGTGTAAGGCAGGGGGACACAATTTCCCCAATGCTATTTACCGCATGCTTACAGGAGGTTTTCAGAAGCCTAGAAGGGGAACAGTTAGGGATAAGAGTCAATGGAGAATACCTTAGTAACCTGCGCTTCGCCGATGACATTGCATTGCTGAGTAACTCGGGGGACGAATCGCAACTCATGATTACGGAGTTAGACAAGGAGAGCAGAAAGGTGGGTCTTAAAATTAATCTGCAGAAAACGAAAGTAATGTACAACAACCTCGGCAAGGAGCAGCGCTTCTAGATAGGTAATAGTGCGCTTGAAGTTGTAAAAGACTATGTCTACTTAGGGCAGGTAATAACCGCAGAGCCGAACCACGTGATTGAAGTAACTAGAAGAATAAGAATGGGGTGGAGCACATTTGGCAAGCACTCTCAAATCATGACAGGTATATTGCCACTATCCCTCAAGAGGAAGGTATATAACAGCTGTATCTTGCCGGTACTTAGCTACGGGGCAGAAACCTGGAGACTTACAAAGAGGGTTCAGCTTAAATTGAGGACGACGCAGCGAGCAATGGAAAGAAAAATGGTAGGTGTAACCTTGAGAGACAAGAAGAGAGCAGAGTGGATTAGGGAACAAACGGGGGTTAAGGATATCATAGCTGAAATCAAGAAGAAATGGACATGGGCAGGGCATGTAGCTCGTGGACAGGATAACCGCTGGTCATTAAGGGGAACTGACTGGATTCCCAGAGAAGGGAAGCGGGTTAGGGGGAGACAGAAGGTTAGGTGGGCAGATGAGATTAAGAAGTTTGCGGGTATAAATTGGCAGCAGCAAGCACAGGACCGGGTTAACTGGCGGAACATGGGAGAGGCCTTTGTCCTGCAGTGGACGTAGTCAGGCAGATGATGATGATTCTTGACGTCTGTCTGGACGTTTGTGTAGACGTCTGTCTTGACGTCTGTCTGGACGTCAGTCTAGAGGTCTGTCTGGACGTCAGTCTGGACGTCTGTCTTGACGTCTGTTTTGACGTCTGCCTGGACGTCTGCCTAGACGTCTGTCTGTCTTGATGTCTGTCTGGACGTCTGCCTGGACGTCTGTCTGTCTTGACGTCTCTCTGCACGTCTGTCTGTCTCGACGTCTGTCTGGACGTCTGACTGGACGTCTGTCTGGACATCCCTCTTGACGTCTGTCTGGACTTTTGTCTTGACGTCTGTCTGGACGTCTGTCTTGACGGCTGTCTAGTCGTATGTCTGGACGTCTGTCTTGACGTCTGTCTGGACGTCTGTCTTGACGTCTGTCTGTCTGGACGTCTGTCTTGACGGCTGTCTTGACGTCTGTCTTGACGTCTGTCTTGCCGTCTGTCTTTGCGTCTGTCTGGACGTCCGACTGGACGTCTCTCTGGACGTCTGTCTTGACGTCTGTCTAGACGTCTGTCTGGACGTCTGTCTGGACATCCCTCTTGACGTCTCTCTGGACTTTTGTCTTGACGTCTATCTGGATGTCTGTCTTGACGTCTGTCTGTCTGGACGTCTGTCTTGACGGCTGTCTAGTCGTATGTCTGGACGTCTGTCCTGACATCTGTCTGGACGTCTGTCTTGATGTCTGTCTGTCTGGACATCTGTCTGGACATCTGTCTAGACGTCTGTCTGGACGTCAGTCTAGAGGTCTGTCTGGACGTCAGTCTGGATGTCTGTCTGGACGTCTGTCTGGACGCTTTCTTGACGGGTGTCTTGACGTCTGTCGTGACGTCTGCCTGGACGTCTGCCTGGACGTCTGCCTAGACGTCTGTCTGTCTTGATGTCTGTCTGGACGTCTGCCCGGACGTCTGTCTGTCTTGACGTCTCGCTGCACGTCTGTCTGTCTCGACGTCTGTCTTGACGTCTGACTGGATGTCTGTCTGGATGTGTGTCCTGACGTCTGTCTGGACGTCTGTGTGGACATCCCTCTTGACGTCTGTCTGGACTTCTGTCTTGACGTCTATCTGGATGTCTGTCTTGACGTCTGTCTGTCTGGACGTCTGTCTTGACGGCCGACTAGTCGTATGTCTGGACGTCTGTCTTGACGTCTGTCTGGACGTCTGTCTTGACGTCTGTCTGTCTGGACGTCTGTCTTGACGTCTGTCTGTCTGGACGTCTGTCTTTACGGCTGTCTTGACGTCTGTCTGGATGTCTGTCTTGACGTCTGTCTAGACGTCTGTCTGGACGTCAGTCTGGATGTCTGTCTGGACGTCTGTCTTGACGTCTGTCATGACGTCTGTCTGTCTGGACGTCTGTCTTGAAATCTGTCTAGACGTCTGTCTGGACATGTGTCTCGACGTCTGTGTAGACGTCTGTCTTGACATCTGTCTTGACGTCTGCCTGGACGTCTGCCTAGACGTCTGTCTGTCTTGATGTCTGTCTGGACGTCTGTCTGTCTGGACTTCTGCCTGGACGTCTGTCTGTCTTGACGTCTCTCTGCACGTCTGTCTGTCTCGACGTCTGTCTGGACGTCTGTCTTGATGTATGTCTGTCTGGCTGTCTGGCTGGACGTCTGTCTGGACGTCTGTCTTGACGTCTGTCTGTCTGGACGTCTATCTTGACGTCTGGCTAGACGTCTGCCTGGACGTCTGTCTTGACGTCTGTCATGACGTGATTCGAGACGTCTGTCAGGACGTCTGTCTCGACGTCTGTCTTGACGTCTATCTGGACGTCTGTTTTGACGACTGTCCTGACATCTGTCTGGACGTCTGTCTTGACGTCTGTCTTGACGTCTGTCATGACGTCAATCTTGACGTCTGTTTGGACATCTGTCTTGACGTCTGTCTGGACGTCTGTCTTGACGCCTGTCTGGACGTCTGTCTTGACATCTATCTGGACGTCTTTCTCGACGTCTGTCTGTCTGGACATCTGTCTGTCTCGACGTCTGTCTTGACGTCTGTCTTGACGTGATTCTTGACGTCTGTCTGGACGTCTGTCTAGACGTCTGTCTTGAAGTCTGTCTGTCTGGACGTCTCTCTTGACGTCTGTCTCGACGTCTGTCTGGCCGTCATTCTTGACGTCTGTCTGGATGTCTGTCTTGACGTCTGTCTGTCCTGACGTCTGTCTGGACGCCTGTCTTGACGTCTGTCTGTCTTGACGTCTGTCTTGACGTCTGTCTGGACATCTGCCTGTCAGGACGTCTGTATTGACGTCTGTCTGTCTGAATGTTTGTCTTGACGTCTGTTTGGACGTGTGTTTGGACGTCTGTCTTGGCGTCTGTCTTGACGTCTGTCTGTCTAGATGTCTGGTCTGACGTCTGTCTTGACGTCTGTCTGTACGTCTGTCTGGACGTCTGTCCTGTGCGTCTGTCTGGTCGTCTGTCTGGACGTCTGTCTGGACATCCCTCTTGACGTCTGTCTGGACTTTTGTCTTGACGTCTATCTGGATGTCTGTCTTGACGTCTGTCTGTCTGGACGTCTGTCTTGACGGCTGTCTAGTCGTATGTCTTGACGTCTGTCCTGACATCAGTCTGGACGTCTGTCTTGATGTCTGTCTGTCTGGACATCTGTCTGGACGTCTGTCTTGACGTCTGTCTAGACGTCTGTCTGGACGTCAGTCTAGAGGTCTGTCTGGACGTCAGTCTGGATGTCTGTCTGGACGTCTGTCTGGACGCTGTCTTGACGTCTGTCTTGACGTCTGCCTGGACGTCTGCCTGGACGTCTGCCTAGACGTCTGTCTGTCTTGATGTCTGTCTGGACGTCTGCCTGGACGTCTGTCTGTCTTGACGTCTCTCTGCACGTCTGTCTGTCTCGACGTCTGTCTTGACGTCTGACTGGATGTCTGTCTTGACGTCTGTCCTGACGTCTGTCTGGACGTCTGTCTGGACATCCCTCTTGATGTCTGTCTGGACTTTTGTCTTGACGTCTATCTGGATTTCTGTCTGACGTCTGTCTGTCTGGACGTCTGTCCTGACGGCTGTCTAGTCGTATGTCTGGACGTCTGTCTTGACATCTGTCTGGACGTCTGTCTTGACGTCTGTCTGTCTGGACGTCTGTCTTGACGTCTGTCTGTCTTTACGGCTGTCTTGACGTCTGTCTGGACGTCTGTCTTGACGTCTGTCTAGACGTCTGTCTGGACGTCAGTCTAGACGTCTGTCTGGACGTCAGTCTGGATGTCTGTCTGGACGTCTGTCTTGACGTCTGTCATGACGTCTGTCTGTCTGGACGTCTGTCTTGACATCTGTCTAGACGTCTGTCTGGACATGTGTCTTGACGTCTGTGTAGACGTCTGTCTTAACATCTGTCTTGACATCTGCCTGGACGTCTGCCTAGACGTCTGTCTGTCTTGATGTCTGTCTGGACGTCTGTCTGTCTGGACGTCTGCCTGGACGTCTGTCTGTCTTGACGTCTCTCTGCACGTCTGTCTGTCTCGACGTCTGTCTGGACGTCTGTCTTGATGTCTGTCTGTCTGGCTGTCTGTCTGGACGTCTGTCTGGACGTCTGTCTTAACGTCTGTCTGTCTGGACGTCTGTCTTGACGTCTGGCTAGATGTCTGCCTGGACGTCTGTCTTGACGTCTGTCATGACGTGATTCAAGACGTCTGTCAGGACGTCTGTCTCGACGTCAGTCTAGACGTCTGTCTTGACATCTGTCTGTCTGGCTTTCTGTCTTGACGTCTATCTTGATGTCTGTCAAGACGTCTGTCTGTCTGGACGTCTGTCTTGACTTCTGTCTGGACGTCTGTCTTGACGTCTATCTGGACATCTGTTTTGACGACTGTCTTGACATCTGTCTGGACGTCTGTCTTGACGTCTGTCTTGACGTCTGTCATGACGTCAATCTGGACGTTTGTTTTGTTAAGGCGTTTATAAGCCGGCAACGAGCGAGAATATATAATGGCGACAGTCACAGCCAAGCACGGGCTCTCAGCGCGAGCGGCGTCCTCTTTGGGTAGCCCCACTAGAAGGTACTCAAGAGTTCGACCCATTTCATAGTTCGGAGGCTTCGCTACAATTACCCCGGGGTTGAAGAGGGAGCCGCCTGGCGACCTAACAGCTTGTTATTATGAGCGGGTCATAATAAGGCTTCAGGCGCTCCACGTTGACGATGTCTCGCCCACGGCGGCGCATGTCCGAAGATGGTTCAAACGGGTTCGATCAGATAGTTGACGGGTGAGGTGCGCTCGATGACACGGTAGGAGCCTTCGTATTTGGGACGTAGTTTGGAAGAGAGGCCAGTGGCAGAGGTCGGGATCGAGAGCCATACAAGCGCACCAGGAAGGAACGTGGCCTCAGAAGTGGTGGAGCCATCACGGATACTCTTCTGCCGCTCTTGCTCTTGCGTCGTAAAGTCTTGGCAAGCTCGCGACACTCTTCAGCAAGCCTGGCTGTCTCGGAAATAGGTGTACACTCAGATGGATCCGGCGTGTACGGGAGTATTGTGTCCATGGTGTGCGACGGGGTGCCTTCCGTACAGCAAGTAGAAAGGTGAAAAACCAGTCGTGCTCTGAGGGGCGGTGTTGTAGGCGTAGGTGACGAAGGGGCAGTATATTGCCACGAGGAATTGTTAAGGCGGCAGTACAACGCAGACGTTGTTAAAAGAGGAACGCTGACGGCATCGCTACGACTCATGAAGCCCGCCGGAAGGCACGAGCCGGCCCAGCCTGTGCACGAGCTGCTACCGAGCAGCGGCCAAGGAAAAAAGAAGAGAAGAAGAGGACGACGAGCGTTCGCTGCTTTCTCCCAGCTACTGTGTAGTTTCTTTTGGCTTGGGCACAAGTTCGCCCTTATTAAACCTTGTAAATAGGACGTCCTGGTTGTGAGGTTGTTATATCCGTTACATTTTCTGGTGGAGGTGCTGGGTACATGATTCCGAGCCCCACGCAAGAGCGAAGTCCAAGCACTGACCAGGCCGCAACCAGTGGAGCTTACACCGGTTGCACCAACGAGTCAGCCGCCGTATCCGAGGAGAGTTGCCAGAATTTGGGCCACTCCCTTCTGTATCAAGGGCATCGGTGACGGAGACAAGCGCCGCCACCACCATGACGAGCCAAGTTACGCCGGCACAACTCATCGTAAGCAACCGGTCCTTCCAAAGGTGTTTCATGGTGACCATACGAGGACGCCGAACGAAGACTGGTTTAGAGCATTTCGAGAGAGTGGGAAATCTAAATCAGTGGAACGAGGAAGGCAAGCTGCGTAACGTCTACATTGCGTTGGAAGACTCTGCACGAGTGTGGTACGAAAACCACGAGGCATCTCTGACGTCGTGGCAAGAGTTTCGGCGGCAGCTACTGAGTACGTTCGCCAACAGTGATCGCCGGGAAAAGGCGGAAGCAGCTCTCCGCACACGGATTCAACGAAACGAACGAAACTGTCGCGATGTTACATCGAAGACATGTCCCGCCTTTTCAAGCGAGCTGATCCTGGCATGACGGAAGACAAGAAGGTGCGCCACCTCATGCACGGGGTAAAGCAAGAATTGTTCGCGGGACTCATCCGCAATCCGCCCCGTACTGTTGCGAGTTTCGGTCGGAAGCAACAACCATCGAAACGACGCTTCAGCAGAGAGCCCGACAGTACAACCGCGACGTAGCCGGTGCATCCGCAGGAGTCTACTCAGCAGGCGTCGTGGATAATCTTGACACATTGCGGGAGCTCGTCCGGGTCTGTTGTCAGGAGGAATTAAGGAAACTGCAGTCACCTGATGTCACCCCCGAGCTGTCTCTTGCTGAAGTTGTCCGAGAAGAAATTCGACAGGCCATGCGGGAGCCGCGGAGTGGATGTGCCAGCGACACGACGGGCGGTAACGTACTCAGATGTGCTCAGGCGACCTACTCTGCACTGTTCGCCGATCGAGACACCAATACTTATGTGCAGACAATGCGCAGCCCGCCTGAAATCGTAGAGGCAACACGCACTCCACCTCGTGCGAGAGAGATGATGCCACGGAAAGAGCGATGTGTGGCGAGATGCCACACGTAGGCCCTTGTGTTTCCACTGTGGAGAGGCTGGCCACCGTACCGATTCTGCCGATATCGTCAAGCTGGTCTTAGGGGATTCGCCATCAATGCACCGTGTCCGCGAAACGGCGAAAGACCTTCCGAGATTGAAGAATACCTATGCTCACGTCGGGAATTTGACCCGCCTCGTCGTCATCAACCACGCTCACCATCCCCTATGCGCTACCGCTCGTCTAGCCCACGTCCCTTCCCAAGCACGTCTAGGCAGCGTTCGCCTAGCCCAAATCCGGGGAAACTGAAGAGGGCGACCTGTGGAGGCGAGGCCGCTGGCGACTTGGGATATGAAGATCCTCCACTGCGGTACGAGCCTGATAACGACGACTGTTTTCCAGGTAAAGGAGTGCAGTACAGAGAAAATTACTTCAGACTTGCCGTTGGTGATTGACGGACTAGAGCTCAATGCTTTGATCGATACTGGTGCGGATTATTCTGTGATAAGTTACGAATTAGCGAAGCGACTCAGGAAAGTTCTGACCGAATGGGGTGGACCTCAAGTACGTACTGCAGGTGGTCACCTCATAACCCCTTTCCGGCCGATGTACCGCAAGGGTCATGATACGGGGCTTCACTTACGTCGGTGACTTTGTCGTCCTGTCTGTGTGCTCGAGGGAAGTGATACTGGGAATGGATTTCCTACAAGCTAATGGTGCGATTATCAATTACAGAGGTCGAGCGTGTCCTTTTCGACGGAGCAAGCTTTAAAGGTAGCACGATCAGATGAACGATGTACCACTCCACTGCGCGTCGTCGACGATGATGTGACTGTACCGCCACGGGAGCAGTATAATGGTTCTCGTGAATAATGATACATTCAGCGACTACGAGGGTGTGTGGCGGAGAGCAACGTGGATGTTTTCTTGAAAAGAGGCGTTTGTGTGGCACGAGGGATTATCCAGCTGCCGAAACGGTGCACAGACATCCTCTTGACGAATTTCGGTGAACGAATTCCAGCACATCGCAAAAGGGACGGCAATAGCGTTTCTTCATGAGTTCTGGTGAAGTGACAGAAATATGCAGTCTTGAAACGACAGTCACCGAATGTGAAACTTCCCATCTGATGCTGCCGCCACAATATACGTAAATCCTATCTTTCAGAGATCAACGTCAACAGCTATCGACCTCGTGCGGGAATTGGCAGCTGTTTCTCCAACAGTTCAAAGGTACGGCGCACGAGCATTACAAAACACAGGATCATAACGGACGAGACAACCAGGCCGGTATGCCGGCACCCGTATCGTGTTTCCCTAAGGAAAGGGAAGTAAGTCATCAAGAAGCAGGTACGAGAAATGCCTTGAAGATGATGTTATCCAGCCTTCTAACAGCCCGTGGTCATCTCCCGTGGTGCTTGTCAAGAAGAAGGATAACACGCTACGGTTTTGTGTCGACTACAGAAACTGAATGCTGTGACTAAACGGGATGTATATCCCCTTCCACGCAATCGACGACACGTTAGATCGACTTCGGTGTGCCAAGTTCTTCTCATCACTAGATCTGAAAAGTGGATACTGGCAAATCGAAGTTGATGAACGTGATCGCGAAAAGACTGCTTTTGTTACCCGGACGGACTTTATGAATTTAAGGCTCTCCCGTTTGGTCTCTGTTGTGCGCCGGCAACGTTCCAACGCATGATGGACACTGTGCTTTCCGGATTGAAGTGGCAGTGTTGCCTAGTGTACCTAGACGACGTGGTCATCTTCGCGGCTACATTTGAGGAGCACATCAAGCGCCTTCGGTCAGTGTTAGAGGCAATCCGTTCGGCAGATTTGACAATCAAGCCAGAGAAGTGCCGATTAGGTTTCGAAGAGCTTCGTTTTCTTGGGCATGTCGTCAGCGCCCAAGGTGTTCGCCCTGATCCTGATAAGACGGCCGCCGTCGCAAGGTTTCCGGTGCCAACAGACAAAAAGTCAGTACGGAGATTTCTAGGTCTATGTGCGTACTATAGACGATTTGTGAGAAATTTTTCAAAGATCGCAGAACCCTTAACGAGACTTACGAGAGAAGATGTGCCTTTCCAGTGGCAAAACGAGCAACAAAGCGCCTTCAACGAATTGAGAAAGAGGTTAGAAAACCCCCCGATTCTTTCTCACTTTGATGAGACAGCCGACACGGAAATACACACAGATGCCAGTAACATCGGCCTTGGATGCGTTCTAATACAGTGGCAGAAAGGTGAAGAAAAGTGATAGCTTATGCCAGTCGGACTCTAACAAAAGCAGAGACAAACTATTCGGCCACGGAAAAAGAATGCCTTGCCGTCATCTGGGCCATCAGTAAATTTCGGCCGTACCTATATGGTAGACCATTCAAGGCAGTCAGCGATCACCATGCGCTTTGCTGGCTGGCGAACATCAAGGAACCATCCGGACGACTAGCAAGGTGGAGCCTCAGACTGCAAGAATACGATATAAGCGTGGTATACCGATCTGGCAAAAAACATACCGATGCCGACTGTTTGTCACGGGCTCCTACAGACACACCACTATCAGAAGAAGACGACTTTCCGTTCGTAGGAATTGTCGAAACCACTCAAATAGCCGAATTCCAACGTACAGACAAAGAATTACTCCCGCTTATCGAACACCTGCAAGGAATTGACGTACAAGTACCCCGTATATTTTCTCGAAGCCTCGCATCGTTCTGCCTCCGAGGAAACGTTCTCTACAAGAGAAACTTCAAGCCCAACCGCGAAAAGTTCCTGCTTGTCGTTCCAGCAACTATGCGACAAGAAATACTTCGAGCGTGTCACGATGAGCCCACATCTGGACATTTGGGTGTGACGCGAACGCTTGCAAGGATCAGTCTCCATTATTATTGGCCCAAGCTACTAGCTTCAGTGCAACACTACGTCAAAACATGCCGCGAGTGCCAAAGACGAAAAACACCAAGTTCTAAACCAGCGGGCCTTCTACAACCTATAGATCCACCGAAAGCGCCTTTCCGCCAAGTTGGAATGGACCTCCTTGGACCCTTCCCGACATCTTTACTCGGCAAGAAATGGATCGTTGTGGCCACTGATTATTTAACTAGATACGCCGAAACAGACTCTTTGGAACGAGGAACGGCAGCAGAAGTGGCCCAATTCTTCGTACACAAAATAGTCCTGCGACATGGCGCTCCAACGGTTGTAATCACCGATCGCGGAACGGCTTTCACGGCGCAACTTTGAAGTGCCTGCTCAACATGACTCACACTGTTCATAGGAAAACCACTGCATATCATCCTCAATGCAATGGCCTGACCGAACGCCTTAACAGAACTCTAGCGGACATGATATCCATGTATGTGGATGTCGAGCACAAAAAGTGGGACGAAATTTTACCATACGTCACTTTCGCCTACAATACGGCTGTGCAAGAGACCACCAAAATCACCCCATTTGAACTAGTTTACGGTCGTGCTGTTACACAACACTGGATGCTATGTTACCAATAGACCAAGATGACTACCCCCCCGATCTTGACGACTTTCTACAAAGAGCGGAAGAAGCCCGCCAGTTAGCAAGATACCGAATACGCCACCAACACCGCATCGATGCCGACCGCTACAACCGAGGAAGACTTGACACGCGATATGACGTTGGCGACAAAGTGTGGATATGGACTCCAGTACGACGACGAGGCCTCTCCGAAAAACTCATTTCCCGGTATTTTGGCCCCTACGAGATAGTACAGCGACACAATGACCTCGTCTACGAAGTCAAGCCTGCAGGCCACCTGCATTCGAGGCGACGCAATCCCACGGAGCGTGTACACATTGTACGGATGAAACCGTACTACGACCGATTCCAAACTAGCCACCCCAATCCCTTGACGTACTGCAACCTCATTTTACAAACTTGTACACACAAAAAAAAAAAAAAAGTACTGAACAGCCTCATCGCAAGCATCGGGGCGATGCCGCTTGAGAGGGGGGATAATGCCACGAGGAATTGTTAAGGCGCAGTACAACGCAGACGTTGTTAAAAGAGGAACGCTGACGGCATCGCTACGACTCATGAAGCCCGCCGGAAGGCACGAGCCGGCCAGCCTGTGCACGAGCTGCTACCGAGCAGCGGCCAAGGAAAAAGAAGAGAAGAAGAGGACGACGAGCGTTCGCTGCTTTCTCCCAGCTACTGTGTTTCTTTGGCTTGGGCACAAGTTCGCCCTATTAAACTTGTAATAGGACGTCCTGGGTTGTGAGGTTGTTATATCCGTTCAATATTATCCAATTAGTGTGGTTGGCAGCGACGTACATAGAAAGCATGTCGCCGAGGGTGTGGTTAAAGCGTTCGGTGAGGCATTCGTCTGTGGGTGGTAAGCAGTAGTTTTTGGGTGGACAGAATGGCACTCCGTCAGAATGGCTTCGACGACTTCCGACAAAAGACACGGCCTCGATCGCTGAGAAGCTCTTGGGTGGTCCGTGGCGCAGTATAAATCGATGCAGCAGGAAGGACGCAACATCGCGCGCAGCAGCCGCAGGGAGAGCGGCGGTTTTCGGCGTATCGCGTTAAATGGTCAACGGCAACGATGGCCCAGCGGTTACCAGCCGACGTCAGAGGAAGTGGTCCATACAAATCGATACCTACGCGCCCAAAGGGACGGTCAGGGCAAGGTACGGTTGTAGACTGGCGTGCGACATGTGGGCTGACGGTTTACGCGTTGGCAAGTGAGGCAAGAGCGAACGAACTGCTGCACATAGCGGTACATCCCGCGCCAGAAGTAGCGTTGTCGAATGCGATGGTAGTTTTTGAATACCCAGAGTGCGCGCATTGCGGATCAGAATGGAAAGATTCACATATCTCTGACCGAGACTGCGGGGTATCACGAGTAACCACTGCCGCCGTCGCGTCGTAATTGCGTCGGTGTAGGAGGCCGTCACGAATGGCGAAATGGCGAGCTTGACGACGCAATGCACGCGTGGATGGCGTTGCGGATGGATCAGAGAGCATGTCGATGAGCGGGCCGATCCAATTATCCTTTCGCTGTTCGGTAGCGATGATGTCAACATCAATGGCAGAAACAGCAGCCGAGGATACTGAGCATAGCACATCACCTTCAGGTCAGAGGGGAGCGCGAGAGGGCGTCGGCGTCAGCATGCTGGCGTCCGTTGCGGTACAGCACGCGGATATCGTAGTCTTGTAAGCGAAGAGCCCAACGGGCGAGACGGCCTGAGGGATCCTTCAATGATGAAAGCCAGCATAGTGCATGATGGTCGGTGACGACATCGAATGGCGACCATACAAATAAGGTCGAAACTTTGTAAGAGCCCAGACGATCGCCAGGCACTCTTTCTCCGTGACGGTGTAGTTTTTCTCGGCTCTCGTGAGCGTACGGCTTGCATATGCTACGACATATTCAGGGAATCCGGGTTTTCGCTGCGCCAGGACAGCGCCGAGGCCTACTCCGCTGGCGTCCGTGTGCACCTCCGTTGGGGCTGTAGGGTCGTAGTGGCGTAGAATGGGAGGCGACGTCAACAAATGGCGGAGCTTCGCGAACGCGTCGTCGCACTCTGATGACCACGAATTGAAGGGCCCGTTGCTTCCAAGGAGCTTCGTCAGCGGTGATATGATCGTGGCGAAATTTCGTATGAAGCGTCGGAAGTATGAGCACAGGCCCACGAAACTACGCAATTCTTTGACAGATGCAGGTTTGGGGAATTCGGCCACGGCCTGAAGCTTGGCAGGATCAGGAAGAATGCCGCCTTTGGACACGACGTACCCCAGTATGGTGAGTTGCCGTGCTGCAAAGCGGCACTTTTTCAGATTTAGTTGTAAGCCGGCATTGCTCACACGTGCGAAAACTTCTTTCAGACGTTGGAGATGCGTGGAGAAATCCGGAGCAAAAACAATGACATCGTCGAGGTAACACAAGCCACGTGTACCATTTCAAGTTGCGCAGCACAGTGTCCATCATGCGCTCAAAGGTCGCAGGTGCATTACATAGACCAAACGGCATGACGTTAAACTCGTACAAGCCGTCTGGCGTGACGAAGGCGGTCTTTGGTCGAGCGTCGTCAGCCATGGGTACTTGCCAGTACCCCGAGCGCAGATCGAGAGAAGAAAAAAAATCGGCTCCATGAAGGCTGTCAATCGCGTCATCGATGCGTGGAAGTGGGATAAACATCCTTGCGAGTGATCTTATTGAGCCGTCTGTAGTCCACACAGAACCGCACAGACCGTCTTTCTTCGCAACAAGAACAACAGGAGACGCCCATGGACTGTCGGAGGGCCGAATAACGTCGCGTCGGAGCATATCGTCAACCTGATCATTAATTACTCGACGTTCAGCAGGCGACACGCGATATGGACGTTGCCGTAAAGGTGGATGGGCACCAGTCGATGCGATGCGTAACAACGGACGTGCGACCGAGAGAACTTTCGCCCGACATCGAAAGAAGAACGATATTCTTGTACAGGTCCAGAAGTTGGAACGCTGTACGGCCGTAAGGTTGTCAGCGATGGAGGGGCCAATACATCAGCAGACGACGAATCAGAAGTGGAAACAGCATTGATGGTACACGACCTGGGAGCGCGCGTGTCATCGGGTACGTCCAGGACTTGTGCGTCGTCGACTGGTTCCACTCTGCCGACATTCCCCTCGAAGCAAGGTAACAGCGTACGGGAACGGGTTGGTTACAAAAATAGCAGTGTTGCCCTGGTTGACCTGCACGGTCGCGAAAGGTAATAGCAACCCTTTCCTTCTGCACAGCGCGTCAGATGGCGAAACACGTCCAATGGTGTCGGAGAGACCACGCAGTAGACAGACACAGCCGTCGTCGAGTTTGGAGGCACTGTTTGTATCGTCTTTCGTTAGAATCTTGCTCAGTGTCGGGGGACTGTCTTCTGGCGTCAAATGCGAGAAGGGTGAGAGCTCAATTTCGGCGGCGGCACAATGGATGACGGCGTCATGGCGGGAGAAAGAAGTCCCATCCCAGGATGACGTCATGAGAGCATGCCGAATAATGATGAACTGGGCGACATACAGAACGTCCTGGATGACAACGCGAGCTGTGCACCTGCTGTAGGATGAATCGGTGCAAACTTGCAGTACGGAGGGATAACCCAGAAATTGGCGTGTCACTTTTCGAAGTAAGCGGCAGAGTTTTTCGTCCATAACTGATACGGCAGCTCCAGTGTCAATAAGAGCCGATGCACAAACACCGTCCACAAGCAGTCATCAATGACATTCGAGGGGCTGCTCTGAGGGCTTTCACATTGCGATAGCGTCGCAGTCCTTGCCTCAGGGACTGCGACGACTAGTTTTCCGCTCATGAGCTGCCGCACTTGGCCGCATGGGGACAGGGAACGGCGTCGTGAGACGTGATCGTCGAGATGGACCTGGGCGAGATCGAGGTGGCATAGAAGGTGGTTCTTCGCGATAAGGACGGCTGAGTTGGCCAGCAACAGGTGAAGAAATTGGAGCCGGCTGTACGCGATGGCAATAACGGGCCACGTGACCGGCGTAACCGCAGGCAAAGCAGATGGGCCGGTTGTCGGGTGTGCGCCATCTGTTCATCGGGGTAGGTCTCACCCATGTCGCAAGGGCTGATGGACGGAACGG
This sequence comes from Rhipicephalus annulatus, assembly GCA_013436015.1. Lineage (NCBI taxonomy): Eukaryota > Metazoa > Arthropoda > Arachnida > Ixodida > Ixodidae > Rhipicephalus > Rhipicephalus annulatus. Next base: position 90,009 of record WOVY01006108.1, on the reverse strand, counting down.
TGGCTGCATGGTGGACTGAAGCTGAGGCTGAGGGGTTACGTCAACATACGTAGCGGGCATGCTCGCTGCAACGGACGGAGGTCGTGCAGCAGCTGTCTAGACGTCTGTCTGGACGTCTGTCTGGACATCCCTCTTGACGTCTCTCTGGACTTTTGTCTTGACGTCTATCTGGATGTCTGTCTTGACGTCTGTCTGTCTGGACGTCTGTCTTGACGGCTGTCTAGTCGTATGTCTGGACGTCTGTCCTGACATCTGTCTGGACGTCTGTCTTGATGTCTGTCTGTCTGGACATCTGTCTGGACATCTGTCTAGACGTCTGTCTGGACGTCAGTCTAGAGGTCTGTCTGGACGTCAGTCTGGATGTCTGTCTGGACGTCTGTCTGGACGCTTTCTTGACGGGTGTCTTGACGTCTGTCGTGACGTCTGCCTGGACGTCTGCCTGGACGTCTGCCTAGACGTCTGTCTGTCTTGATGTCTGTCTGGACGTCTGCCCGGACGTCTGTCTGTCCTGACGTCTCGCTGCACGTCTGTCTGTCTCGACGTCTGTCTTGACGTCTGACTGGATGTCTGTCTGGATGTGTGTCCTGACGTCTGTCTGGACGTCTGTGTGGACATCCCTCTTGACGTCTGTCTGGACTTCTGTCTTGACGTCTATCTGGATGTCTGTCTTGACGTCTGTCTGTCTGGACGTCTGTCTTGACGGCCGACTAGTCGTATGTCTGGACGTCTGTCTTGACGTCTGTCTGGACGTCTGTCTTGACGTCTGTCTGTCTGGACGTCTGTCTTGACGTCTGTCTGTCTGGACGTCTGTCTTTACGGCTGTCTTGACGTCTGTCTGGATGTCTGTCTTGACGTCTGTCTAGACGTCTGTCTGGACGTCAGTCTGGATGTCTGTCTGGACGTCTGTCTTGACGTCTGTCATGACGTCTGTCTGTCTGGACGTCTGTCTTGACATCTGTCTAGACGTCTGTCTGGACATGTGTCTCGACGTCTGTGTAGACGTCTGTCTTGACATCTGTCTTGACGTCTGCCTGGACGTCTGCCTAGACGTCTGTCTGTCTTGATGTCTGTCTGGACGTCTGTCTGTCTGGACTTCTGCCTGGACGTCTGTCTGTCTTGACGTCTCTCTGCACGTCTGTCTGTCTCGACGTCTGTCTGGACGTCTGTCTTGATGTATGTCTGTCTGGCTGTCTGGCTGGACGTCTGTCTGGACGTCTGTCTTGACGTCTGTCTGTCTGGACGTCTATCTTGACGTCTGGCTAGACGTCTGCCTGGACGTCTGTCTTGACGTCTGTCATGACGTGATTCGAGACGTCTGTCAGGACGTCTGTCTCGACGTCTGTCTTGACGTCTATCTGGACGTCTGTTTTGACGACTGTCCTGACATCTGTCTGGACGTCTGTCTTGACGTCTGTCTTGACGTCTGTCATGACGTCAATCTTGACGTCTGTTTGGACATCTGTCTTGACGTCTGTCTGGACGTCTGTCTTGACGCCTGTCTGGACGTCTGTCTTGACATCTATCTGGACGTCTTTCTCGACGTCTGTCTGTCTGGACATCTGTCTGTCTCGACGTCTGTCTTGACGTCTGTCTTGACGTGATTCTTGACGTCTGTCTGGACGTCTGTCTAGACGTCTGTCTTGAAGTCTGTCTGTCTGGACGTCTCTCTTGACGTCTGTCTCGACGTCTGTCTGGCCGTCATTCTTGACGTCTGTCTGGATGTCTGTCTTGACGTCTGTCTGTCCTGACGTCTGTCTGGACGCCTGTCTTGACGTCTGTCTGTCTTGACGTCTGTCTTGACGTCTGTCTGGACATCTGCCTGTCAGGACGTCTGTATTGACGTCTGTCTGTCTGAATGTTTGTCTTGACGTCTGTTTGGACGTGTGTTTGGACGTCTGTCTTGGCGTCTGTCTTGACGTCTGTCTGTCTAGATGTCTGGTCTGACGTCTGTCTTGACGTCTGTCTGTACGTCTGTCTGGACGTCTGTCTGTGCGTCTGTCTGGTCGTCTGTCTGGACGTCTGTCTGGACATCCCTCTTGACGTCTGTCTGGACTTTTGTCTTGACGTCTATCTGGATGTCTGTCTTGACGTCTGTCTGTCTGGACGTCTGTCTTGACGGCTGTCTAGTCGTATGTCTTGACGTCTGTCCTGACATCTGTCTGGACGTCTGTCTTGATGTCTGTCTGTCTGGACATCTGTCTGGACGTCTGTCTTGACGTCTGTCTAGACGTCTGTCTGGACGTCAGTCTAGAGGTCTGTCTGGACGTCAGTCTGGATGTCTGTCTGGACGTCTGTCTGGACGCTGTCTTGACGTCTGTCTTGACGTCTGCCTGGACGTCTGCCTGGACGTCTGCCTAGACGTCTGTCTGTCTTGATGTCTGTCTGGACGTCTGCCTGGACGTCTGTCTGTCTTGACGTCTCTCTGCACGTCTGTCTGTCTCGACGTCTGTCTTGACGTCTGACTGGATGTCTGTCTTGACGTCTGTCCTGACGTCTGTCTGGACGTCTGTCTGGACATCCCTCTTGATGTCTGTCTGGACTTTTGTCTTGACGTCTATCTGGATTTCTGTCTTGACGTCTGTCTGTCTGGACGTCTGTCCTGACGGCTGTCTAGTCGTATGTCTGGACGTCTGTCTTGACATCTGTCTGGACGTCTGTCTTGACGTCTGTCTGTCTGGACGTCTGTCTTGACGTCTGTCTGTCTTTACGGCTGTCTTGACGTCTGTCTGGACGTCTGTCTTGACGTCTGTCTAGACGTCTGTCTGGACGTCAGTCTAGACGTCTGTCTGGACGTCAGTCTGGATGTCTGTCTGGACGTCTGTCTTGACGTCTGTCATGACGTCTGTCTGTCTGGACGTCTGTCTTGACATCTGTCTAGACGTCTGTCTGGACATGTGTCTTGACGTCTGTGTAGACGTCTGTCTTAACATCTGTCTTGAACATCTGCCTGGACGTCTGCCTAGACGTCTGTCTGTCTTGATGTCTGTCTGGACGTCTGTCTGTCTGGACGTCTGCCTGGACGTCTGTCTGTCTTGACGTCTCTCTGCACGTCTGTCTGTCTCGACGTCTGTCTGGACGTCTGTCTTGATGTCTGTCTGTCTGGCTGTCTGTCTGGACGTCTGTCTGGACGTCTGTCTTAACGTCTGTCTGTCTGGACGTCTGTCTTGACGTCTGGCTAGATGTCTGCCTGGACGTCTGTCTTGACGTCTGTCATGACGTGATTCAAGACGTCTGTCAGGACGTCTGTCTCGACGTCAGTCTAGACGTCTGTCTTGACATCTGTCTGTCTGGCTTTCTGTCTTGACGTCTATCTTGATGTCTGTCAAGACGTCTGTCTGTCTGGACGTCTGTCTTGACTTCTGTCTGGACGTCTGTCTTGACGTCTATCTGGACATCTGTTTTGACGACTGTCTTGACATCTGTCTGGACGTCTGTCTTGACGTCTGTCTTGACGTCTGTCATGACGTCAATCTGGACGTTTGTTTTGTTAAGGCGTTTATAAGCCGGCAACGAGCGAGAATATATAATGGCGACAGTCACAGCCAAGCACGGGCTCTCAGCGCGAGCGGCGTCCTCTTTGGGTAGCCCCACTAGAAGGTACTCAAGAGTTCGACCCATTTCATAGTTCGGAGGCTTCGCTACAATTACCCCGGGGTCGAAGAGGGAGCCGCCTGGCGACCTAACAGCTTGTTATTATGAGCGGGTCATAATAAGGCTTCAGGCGCTCCACGTTGACGATGTCTCGCCCACGGCGGCGCATGTCCGAAGATTGTTCAACGGGTTCGATCAGATAGTTGACGGGTGAGGTGCGCTCGATGACACGGTAGGGGCCTTCGTATTTGGGACGTAGTTTGGAAGAGAGGCCAGTGGCAGAGGTCGGGATCGAGAGCCATACAAGCGCACCAGGAAGGAACGTGGGCTCAGAAGTGGTGGAGCCATCACGGATACTCTTCTGCCGCTCTTGCTCTTGCGTCGTAAAAGTCTTGGCAAGCTCGCGACACTCTTCAGCAAGCCTGGCTGTCTCGGAAATAGGTGTACACTCAGATGGATCCGGCGTGTACGGGAGTATTGTGTCCATGGTGTGCGACGGGTGCCTTCCGTACAGCAAGTAGAAAGGTGAAAAACCAGTCGTGCTCTGAGGGGCGGTGTTGTAGGCGTAGGTGACGAAGGGCAGTATATTATCCCAATTAGTGTGGTTGGCAGCGACGTACATAGAAAGCATGTCGCCGAGGGTGCGGTTAAAGCGTTCGGTGAGGCCATTCGTCTGTGGGTGGTAAGCAGTAGTTTTGTGGTGGACAGAATGGCACTCCGTCAGAATGGCTTCGACGACTTCCGACAAGAAGACACGGCCTCGATCGCTGAGAAGCTCTTGGGGTGGTCCGTGGCGCAGTATAAATCGATGCAGCAGGAAGGACGCAACATCGCGCGCAGCAGCCGCAGGGAGAGCGGCGGTTTCGGCGTATCGCGTTAAATGGTCAACGGCAACGATGGCCCAGCGGTTACCAGCCGACGTCAGAGGAAGTGGTCCATACAAATCGATACCTACGCGCCCAAAGGGACGGTCAGGGCAAGGTAACGGTTGTAGACTGGCGTGCGACATGTGGGCTGACGGTTTACGGCGTTGGCAAGTGAGGCAAGAGCGAACGAACTGCTGCACATAGCGGTACATCCCGCGCCAGAAGTAGCGTTGTCGAATGCGATGGTAGGTTTTGAATACCCCAGAGTGCGCGCATTGCGGATCAGAATGGAAAGATTCACATATCTCTGACCGCAGACTGCGGGGTATCACGAGTAACCACTGCCGGCCGTCGGCGTCGTAATTGCGTCGGTGTAGGAGGCCGTCACGAATGGCGAAATGGCGAGCTTGACGACGCAATGCACGCGTGGATGGCGTTGCGGATGGATCAGAGAGCATGTCGATGAGCGGGCCGATCCAATTATCCTTTCGCTGTTCGGTAGCGATGATGTCAACATCAATGGCAGAAACAGCAGCCGAGGATACTGAGCAGAGCACATCACCTTCAGGCAGAGGGGAGCGCGAGAGGGCGTCGGCGTCAGCATGCTGGCGTCCGTTGCGGTACAGCACGCGGATATCGTAGTCTTGTAAGCGAAGAGCCCAACGGGCGAGACGGCCTGAGGGATCCTTCAATGATGAAAGCCAGCATAGTGCATGATGGTCGGTGACGACATCGAATGGGCGACCATACAAATAAGGTCGAAACTTTGTAAGAGCCCAGACGATCGCCAGGCACTCTTTCTCCGTGACGGTGTAGTTTTTCTCGGCTCTCGTGAGCGTACGGCTTGCATATGCTACGACATATTCAGGGAATCCGGGTTTTCGCTGCGCCAGGACAGCGCCGAGGCCTACTCCGCTGGCGTCCGTGTGCACCTCCGTTGGGGCTGTAGGGTCGTAGTGGCGTAGAATGGGAGGCGACGTCAACAAATGGCGGAGCTTCGCGAACGCGTCGTCGCACTCTGATGACCACGAATTGAAGGGCCCGTTGCTTCCAAGGAGCTTCGTCAGCGGTGATATGATCGTGGCGAAATTTCGTATGAAGCGTCGGAAGTATGAGCACAGGCCCACGAAACTACGCAATTCTTTGACAGATGCAGGTTTGGGGAATTCGGCCACGGCCTGAAGCTTGGCAGGATCAGGAAGAATGCCGTCTTTGGACACGACGTACCCCAGTATGGTGAGTTGCCGTGCTGCAAAGCGGCACTTTTTCAGATTTAGTTGTAAGCCGGCATTGCTCACACGTGCGAAAACTTCTTTCAGACGTTGGAGATGCGTGGAGAAATCCGGAGCAAAAACAATGACATCGTCGAGGTAGCACAAGCACGTGTACCATTTCAAGTTGCGCAGCACAGTGTCCATCATGCGCTCAAAGGTCGCAGGTGCATTACATAGACCAAACGGCATGACGTTAAACTCGTACAAGCCGTCTGGCGTGACGAAGGCGGTCTTTGGTCGAGCGTCGTCAGCCATGGGTACTTGCCAGTACCCCGAGCGCAGATCGAGAGAAGAAAAAAAATCGGCTCCATGAAGGCTGTCAATCGCGTCATCGATGCGTGGAAGTGGATAAACATCCTTGCGAGTGATCTTATTGAGCCGTCTGTAGTCCACACAGAACCGCACAGAACCGTCTTTCTTCGCAACAAGAACAACAGGAGATGCCCATGGACTGTCGGAGGGCCGAATAACGTCGCGTCGGAGCATATCGTCAACCTGATCATTAATTACTCGACGTTCAGCAGGCGACACGCGATATGGACGTTGCCGTAAAGGTGGATGGGCACCAGTGTCGATGCGATGCGTAACAACGGACGTGCGACCGAGAGAACTTCGCCCGACATCGAAAGAAGAACGATATTCTTGTAACAGGTTCAGAAGTTGGGAACGCTGTACGGCCGTAAGGTTGTCAGCGATGGAGGGGCCAAATACATCAGCAGACGACGAATCAGAAGTGGAAACAGCATTGATGGTACACGACCTTGGAGCGCGCGTGTCATCGGGTACGTCCAGGACTTGTGCGTCGTCGACTGGTTCCACTCTGCCGAGACATTCCCCTCGAAGCAAGGTAACAGCGTACGGGAACGGGTTGGTTACAAAAATAGCAGTGTTGCCCTGGTTGACCTGCACGGTCGCGAAAGGTACTAGCAACCCTTTCCTGCTGCAAGCGCGGTCAGATGGCGAAACAAGTCCAATGGTGTCGGAGAGACCAGCGCAGTAGACAGACACAGCCGTCGTCGAGTTTGGAGGCACTGTTGTATCGTCTTTCGTTAGAATCTTGCTCAGTGTCGGGGGACTGTCTTCTGGCGTCAAATGCGAGAAGGGTGAGAGCTCAATTTCGGCGGCGGCACAATGGATGACGGCGTCATGGCGGGAGAGAAAGTCCCATCCCAGGATGACGTCATGAGAGCATGCCTGAATAACGATGAACTGGGCGACATACAGAACGTCCTGGATGACAACGCGAGCTGTGCACCCTGCTGTAGGATGAATCCGGTGCAAACTTGCAGTACGGAGGGATAACCCAGAAATTGGCGTCGTCACTTTTCGAAGTAAGCGGCAGAGTTTTTCGTCCATAACTGATACGGCAGCTCCAGTGTCAATAAGAGCCGATGCACAAACACCGTCCACAAGCACGTCAATGACATTCGAGGGGCTGCTCTGAGGGCTTTCACATTGCGATAGCGTCGCAGTCCTTGCCTCAGGGACTGCGACGACTAGTTTTCCCGCTCATGAGCTGCCGCACTTGGCCGCATGGGAGACAGGGAACGGCGTCGTGGAGACGGTGATCGTCGAGATGGACCTGGGCGAGATCGAGGTGGCATAGAAGGTGGTTCTTCGCGATAAGGACGGCTGAGTTGGCCAGCAACAGGTGAAGAAATTGGAGCCGGCTGTACGCGATGGCAATAACGGGCCACGTGACCGGCGTAACCGCAGGCAAAGCAGATGGGCCGGTTGTCGGGTGTGCGCCATCTGTTCATCGGGGTAGGTCTCACCCATGTCGCAAGGGCTGATGGACGGAACGGTGGCTGCATGGTGGACTGAAGCTGAGGCTGAGGGGTTACGTCAACATACGTAGCGGGCATGCTCGCTGCAACGGACGGAGGTCGTGCAGCAGCTTCAGCGTAGGTCAGAGGGGCGGGTGCTTGAACGACTTGGGGTGGCCTGGCGACCACTTGCGCGTAACTCAGGGATGCAGGAGCCGGAGGCTGTTGGGGGTGGTAAGCAGGCATTACCTCCGCTATTTCCTGTTCAATCGCTCGGCGGATGGGAGGGAGAACGGTAGTAGCCGATTGTTGAACAGCAGGTTGGTGGGAAAAGGGCAGGAGGGAGAACTGACGCGCGATTTCCTCACGGATAAAGGACTTCAGTTCTGCCATCAACGCCACTTGGTCACAACTGGCCTCCAAGCCAGCAAGCGTTGCAGCTCGTGGTGGGGAGCGTCGGGTCATGGAACGCTGCCGGCGGAGCTCCTCGTAGCTCTGGCACAGTGTGATGACCTCAGCCACCGTGCCGGGGTTTTTGGCAAGCAGCATCGTGAAGGCATCATCGTCGATGCCTTTCATGATGTTTCGAATCTTGTCAGACTCGGACATGGTGTGATTGGATTTGTTACATAGGTCGAGGACATCTTCAATATAGCTGGTGAATGACTCACCAGCCTCCTGAGCACGTTCACGCAAGCGCTGCTCGGCTTGCAGCTTGCGAACAGCAGGGCGGCCAAAGACGTTGACGATTGCGGTCTTGAAATCGGACCAGGTGGCAAAATCGGACGCGTGGTTGTTGTACCACAAACTGGCGACACCGGCAAGGTAAAACACCAAGTTGGTCAGCTTGCCGTCCTCGTCCCATTTGTTGGGGACGCTCACGCGGTCGTAGATGGCGAGCCAGTCCTCCACGTCAGTGCCATCAGCGCCAGTGAAGATGGGTGGATCGCGGATTCTGGGGACACCGGGACAAGGGGGTGGCATTGGAGGAGGCGTTTGCTGAGAAGCGTCTTGGTACATAGTAGATGGCAGGGTACGTGATCGTAGCTCCAAAGGCATAGACAGGGATCGCAGCACCTCCACCAAATTGTTAAGGCGTTTATAAGCCGGCAACGAGCGAGAATATATAATGGCGACAGTCACAGCCAAGCACGGGCTCTCAGCGCGAGCGGCGTCCTTCTTGGGTAGCCCCACTAGAAGGTACTCAAGAGTTCGACCCATTTCATAGTTCGGAGGCTTCGCTACAGTTTGGACATCTGTCTTGACGTCTATCTGGATGCCTGTCTTGACGTCTGTCTGTCTGGACGTCTGTCTTGACGGCTGTCTAGTCGTATGTCTGGACGTCTGTCCTGACATCTGTCTGGACGTCTGTCTTGATGTCTGTCTGTCTGGACGTCTGTCTAGATGTCTGTCTTGAAGTCTGTCTGTCTGGACGTCTGCCTGAATGTCTCTCTTGACGTCTGTCTGGACGTCTGTCTGACCGTCATTCTTGACGTCTGTCTGGATGTCTGTCTTGACGTCTGTCTGTCCTGACGTCTGTCTGGACGCCTGTCTTGACGTCTGTCTGTCTTGACGTCTGTCTTGACGTCTGTCTGGACATCTGTCTGTCAGGACGTCTGTATTGACGTCTGTCTGTCTGAATGCCTGTCTTGACGTCTGTTTGGACGTGTGTTTGGACGTCTGTCTTGACGTCTGTCTTGACGTCTGTCTGGACATTCCTCTTGACGTCTGTCTGGACTTTTGTCTTGACGTCTATCTGGATGTCTGTCTTGACGTCTGTCTGTCTGGACGTCTGTCTTGACGGCTGTCTAGTCGTATGTCTGGACGTCTGTCCTGACGTCTGTCTGGACGTCTGTCTTGATGTCTGTCTGTCTGGACATCTGTCTGGACGTCTGTCTTGACGTCTGTCTAGACGTCTGTCTAGACGTCTGTCTGAACGTCAGTCTAGAGGTCTGTCTGGACGTCAGTCTGGATGTCTGTCTGGACGTCTGTCTTGACGTCTGTCTTGACGTCTGCCTAGACGTCTGTCTGTCTTGATGTCTGTCTGGACGTCTGCCTGGACGTCTGTCTGTCTTGACGTCTCTCTGCACGTCTGTCTGTCTCGACGTCTGTCTGGACGTCTGACTGGACGTCTGTCTGGACGTCTGTCTGGACATCCCTCTTGACGTCTGTCTGGACTTTTGTCTTGACGTCTATCTGGATGTCTGTCTTGACGTCTGTCTGTCTGGACGTCTATCTTGACGGCTGTCTAGTCGTATGTCTGGACGTCTGTCCTGACGTCTGTCTTGACATCTGTCATGACGTGATTCTTGACGGATGCGGCGATGGCGTAGTGGTTAGAGCATCTGCCTCGCATGCAAGAGGTCCGTGGTTCAAATCCCGGTACCGCACAGTTCCCAACCGGATTTTAAAGAAATAAAAATCTGCGTGTTGATGGAACTGCATTAAGAGGCCTGGGGTGCGGCCTCACCGGCAAACACCGCCGAGAACGCACTCCCTCACCAGAGAAGGATTGGCCATCCTGGTGCAGTATCTGGCCACTACCTCCCACATGCTTACGTCAAATAACTCACGGCCCTCAGTCCCCAGCAGCTGCGAAGCAACTGACCACGGACGGCGGTCAGATCTGCAATGCAGCAGAGGGTGCTAAGAATCTCTGGATCCGGACAGGCCGCCATTGGAACCTGAACTTGGCAACGTTTAACGCTAAAACCTTATCTAGTGAGGGAAGTCTAGCTGTACTATTCGAGGAGCTAGAGGGTGTTAAATGGGATATAATAGGGCTCAGTGAGGTTAGGAGGACAGATGAGGCATATACGGTGCTACAGAATGGGCACGTCCTTTGCTACAGGGGCCTGGCAGACAGAAGAGAACTGGGAGTGGGGTTCCTAATTCACAGAAACATAGCTGGCAACATAGAGGAATACTATAGCATTAATGAAAGGGTGGTAGGTATCGTAATTAAACTGAATAAAAGATACAAGATGAAGGTAGTACAGGCTTACGCGCCTACATCCAGCCATGATGACGCTTCAGTTGAAAGCTTCTATGAAGACGTGGAATCGGCAATGAGTAAGGTAAAAACACAGTATACTATAGTGATGGGCGACTTTAATGCAAAGGTAGGGAAGAAGCAGGCTGGAGACCAGGCAGTAGGAGATTATGGCATCGGTACTAGAAACGCCAGAGGAGAGCTACTAGTAGAATTCGCAGAACGCAATAATTTACGGATTTTGAATACCTTCTACCGAAAACGAGAAAACCGCAAGTGGACATGGAGGAGCTCTAATGGCGAAAATAAGAACGAAATAGACTTTATAATGAGTGCACACCCTGGAATCGTGCAGGATGTGGAAGTGATTTTCAAGTTACGATGCAGTGACCATGGAATGGTACGGTCTCAAATTCGCCTAGACTTGAAGAAGGAACGACAGAAACTGATACGCAAGAAGCCAATCAATCAGCTAGCACTGAGAGGGAAAGTACAGGAATTCAGGGTGTCGCTGCAGAACAGGTACTCGGCTCTTAGTGAGGAAACCAACCTTAGCGTAGATACAATGAATGATAATCTGACGAGTATCATTACGGAGTGTGCAGTGGAAGTTGGAGGCAGGGTAGTTAGACAGGACACTGGCAAGCTTTCCCAGGAAACGAAGAACCTAATTAGGAAGCGTCAAATCATGAAAGTGTCAAGTACAACAGACAAAATAGAACTGGCCGAGCTTTCGAAGTTGATTAATAGACGTAAGGTATGCGATGTAAGAAGGTATAACATGGAGAGAATTGAACACGCTCTGAAAAACGGAGGAAGTGTCAAAGCATTGAAGAGGAAACTTGGGATAGGCAAAAGTCAGATGTATGCACTAAGGGAAAAAGAAGGCAAAATAACTACCAATATGGATAGGATAGTTAGAATAGCGGAGGAGTTTTACAGAGATCTGTACAGTAGCTGAGACAACCACGACCTTAATACTATAATAACTAGCAGTAACCCAGAGAACACCCCACCAGTAATGATAGAAGAAGTCAGAAAAGCTTTGGAGAGCATGCAAAGGGGCAAAGCTGCTGGTGAGGATCAGGTAACATCAGATCTGCTGAGAGATGGAGGACAGATTGTGTTAGAAAAACTAGCCACCCTGTTTACGAGGTGTCTCCTGACGGGAAGAGTACCAGAGTCTTGGAAGAACGCTAACATCATCTTAATACATAAGAAAGGAGATGACAAGGACTTGAAGAATTACAGGCCGATCAGCTTGCTCTCTGTAGTATACAAGCTATTTACAAAGGTAATTGCTAACACAGTAAAGAAAACATTAGAATTCAATCAACCAAAGGAACAAGCAGGATTTCGAACAGGCTACTCAACAATTGACCACATTCATACTATAAATCAGGTAATAGAGAAATGCTCAGAGTATAACCAACCACTATACATAGCCTTCATAGATTACGAGAAGGCGTTTGATTCAGTAGAAATATCAGCCGTCATGCAAACACTGCGGAATCAGGACGTAGATAAAATGTATATAAACATTCTGGAAGAAATCAACAGGGGATCAACTGCTACCATAGTGCTTCATAAAGAAAGCAACAGAATACCAATCAAGAAGGGTGTAAGGCAGGGGGACACAATTTCCCCAATGCTATTTACCGCATGCTTACAGGAGGTTTTCAGAAGCCTAGAAGGGGAACAGTTAGGGATAAGAGTCAATGGAGAATACCTTAGTAACCTGCGCTTCGCCGATGACATTGCATTGCTGAGTAACTCGGGGGACGAATCGCAACTCATGATTACGGAGTTAGACAAGGAGAGCAGAAAGGTGGGTCTTAAAATTAATCTGCAGAAAACGAAAGTAATGTACAACAACCTCGGCAAGGAGCAGCGCTTCTAGATAGGTAATAGTGCGCTTGAAGTTGTAAAAGACTATGTCTACTTAGGGCAGGTAATAACCGCAGAGCCGAACCACGTGATTGAAGTAACTAGAAGAATAAGAATGGGGTGGAGCACATTTGGCAAGCACTCTCAAATCATGACAGGTATATTGCCACTATCCCTCAAGAGGAAGGTATGTAACAGCTGTATCTTGCCGGTACTTAGCTACGGGGCAGAAACCTGGAGACTTACAAAGAGGGTTCAGCTTAAATTGAGGACGACGCAGCGAGCAATGGAAAGAAAAATGGTAGGTGTAACCTTAAGAGACAAGAAGAGAGCAGAGTGGATTAGGGAACAAACGGGGGTTAAGGATATCATAGCTGAAATCAAGAAGAAATGGACATGGGCAGGGCATGTAGCTCGTGGACAGGATAACCGCTGGTCATTAAGGGTAACTGACTGGATTCCCAGAGAATGGAAGCGGGTTAGGGGGAGACAGAAGGTTAGGTGGGCAGATGAGATTAAGAAGTTTGCGGGTATAAATTGGCAGCAGCAAGCACAGGACCGGGTTAACTGGCGGAACATGGGAGAGGCCTTTGTCCTGCAGTGGACGTAGTCAGGCAGATGATGATGATTCTTGACGTCTGTCTGGACGTTTGTGTAGACGTCTGTCTTGACGTCTGTCTGGACGTCAGTCTAGAGGTCTGTCTGGACGTCAGTCTGGACGTCTGTCTTGACGTCTGTCTTGACGTCTGCCTGGACGTCTGCCTAGACGTCTGTCTGTCTTGATGTCTGTCTGGACGTCTGCCTGGACGTCTGTCTGTCTTGACGTCTCTCTGCACGTCTGTCTGTCTCGACGTCTGTCTGGACGTCTGACTGGACGTCTGTCTGGACGTCTGTCTGGACATCCCTCTTGACGTCTGTCTGGACTTTTGTCTTGACGTCTGTCTGGACGTCTGTCTTGACGGCTGTCTAGTCGTATGTCTGGACGTCTGTCTTGACGTCTGTCTGGATGTCTGTCTTGACGTCTGTCTGTCTGGACGTCTGTCTTGACGGCTGTCTTGACGTCTGCCTTGACGTCTGTCTTGCCGTCTGTCTTTGCGTCTGTCTGGACGTCCGACTGGACGTCTCTCTGGACGTCTGTCTTGACGTCTGTCTAGACGTCTGTCTGGACGTCTGTCTGGACATCCCTCTTGACGTCTGTCTGGACTTTTGTCTTGACGTCTATCTGGATGTCTGTCTTGACGTCTGTCTGTCTGGACGTCTGTCTTGACGGCTGTCTAGTCGTATGTCTGGACGTCTGTCTTGACGTCTGTCTGGACGTCTGTCTTGACGTCTGTCTGTCTGGACGTCTGTCTTTACGGCTGTCTTGACGTCTGTCTGGATGTCTGTCTTGACGTCTGTCTAGACGTCTGTCTGGACGTCAGTCTGGATGTCTGTCTGGACGTCTGTCTTGACGTCTGTCATGACGTCTGTCTGTCTGGACGTCTGTCTTGACATCTGTCTAGACGTCTGTCTGGACATGTGTCTCGACGTCTGTGTAGACGTCTGTCTTGACATCTGTCTTGACGTCTGCCTGGACGTCTGCCTAGACGTCTGTCTGTCTTGATGTCTGTCTGGACGTCTGTCTGTCTGGACTTCTGCCTGGACGTCTGTCTGTCTTGACGTCTCTCTGCACGTCTGTCTGTCTCGACGTCTGTCTGGACGTCTGTCTTGATGTATGTCTGTCTGGCTGTCTGGCTGGACGTCTGTCTGGACGTCTGTCTTGACGTCTGTCTGTCTGGACGTCTGTCTTGACGTCTGGCTAGACGTCTGCCTGGACGTCTGTCTTGACGTCTGTCATGACGTGATTCGAGACGTCTGTCAGGACGTCTGTCTCGACGTCTGTCTTGACGTCTGTCTGTCTGGCTTTCTGTCTTGACGTCTGTCTTGACGTCTGTCAGGACGTCTGTCTGTCTGGACGTCTGTCTTGACTTCTGTCTGGACGTCTGTCTTGACGTCTATCTGGACGTCTGTTTTGACGACTGTCTTGACATCTGTCTGGACGTCTGTCTTGACGCCTGTCATGACGTCAATCTTGACGTCTGTTTGGACATCTGTCTTGACGTCTGTCTGGACGTCTGTCTTGACGCCTGTCTGGACGTCTGTCTTGACATCTATCTGGACGTCTTTCTCGACGTGTGTCTGTCTGGACATCTGTCTGTCTCGACGTCTGTCTTGACGTCTGTCTTGACGTGATTCTTGACGTCTGTCTGGACGTCTGTCTAGACGTCTGTCTTGAAGTCTGTCTGTCTGGACGTCTCTCTTGACGTCTGTCTCGACGTCTGTCTGGCCGTCATTCTTGACGTCTGTCTGGATGTCTGTCTTGACGTCTGTCTGTCCTGACGTCTGTCTGGACGCCTGTCTTGACGTCTGTCTGTCTTGACGGCTGTCTTGACGTCTGTCTGGACATCTGCCTGTCAGGACGTCTGTATTGACGTCTGTCTGTCTGAATGTTTGTCTTGACGTCTGTTTGGACGTGTGTTTGGACGTCTGTCTTGGCGTCTGTCTTGACGTCTGTCTGTCTAGATGTCTGGTCTGACGTCTGTCTTGACGTCTGTCTGTACGTCTGTCTGGACGTCTGTCTGTGCGTCCGTCTGGTCGTCTGTCTGGACGTCTGTCTGGACATCCCTCTTGACGTCTGTCTGGACTTTTGTCTTGACGTCTATCTGGATGTCTGTCTTGACGTCTGTCTGTCTGGACGTCTGTCTTGACGGCTGTCTAGTCGTATGTCTGGACGTCTGTCCTGACATCTGTCTGGACGTCTGTCTTGATGTCTGTCTGTCTGGACATCTGTCTGGACGTCTGTCTTGACGTCTGTCTAGACGTTTGTCTGGACGTCAGTCTAGAGGTCTGTCTGGACGTCAGTCTGGATGTCTGTCTGGACGTCTGTCTGGACGCTGTCTTGACGTCTGTCTTGACGTCTGCCTGGACGTCTGCCTGGACGTCTGCCTAGACGTCTGTCTGTCTTGATGTCTGTCTGGACGTCTGCCTGGACGTCTGTCTGTCTTGACGTCTCTCTGCACGTCTGTCTGTCTCGACGTCTGTCTTGACGTCTGACTGGATGTCTGTCTTGACGTCTGTCCTAACTTCTGTCTGGACGTCTGTCTGGACATCCCTCTTGATGTCTGTCTGGACTTTTGTCTTGACGTCTATCTGGATTTCTGTCTTGACGTCTGTTTGGACGTCTGTCTTGACGTCTGTCTGTCTAGATGTCTGTTCTGACGTCTGTCTGTGTGTCTGTCTGGTTGTCTGCCTGTACATCTGTCTGGACGTCTGACTGGACGTCTGTCTTGACGTCTGTCAAGACGCCTGTCTGTCCGGACGTCTGTCTTGACGTCTAACCGGACGTCTGTCTTGTGGTTTGTCTAGACGTTTGTCTGGTTGTCTGTCTTGACGTCTGTCTGGACGTCTGTCTGTCTGGACGTCTGTCTGTCTGGAAATATGTTTGTCTTAACGTCTGTCTTGACGTCTGTCATGACGTCATTCTTGATGTCTGCCTGGATGTCTGCTTGACGTCTGTCTGGACGTCTGTCTTGACTTCTGTCTTGACGTCAATCTGGACGTCTGTCTGAACATCTGTCTTGACCTCTGTCTGGACGTCTGTCCTGACGTCTGTCTGGACGTCTGTCTGGACATCCCTCTTGACGTCTGTCTGAACGTCTGTCTTGACGTCTATCTGGATGTCTGTCTTGACGTCTGTCTTGACGTCTGTCTGTCTGTACGTCTGTCTGTCTCGACGTCTGTCTGGACGTCTGTCTGGACGTCTGTCTTGACTTCTGTCTGGACGTCTGTCTGGACGTCTGTCTTGACATCTGTCATGACATCTGTCATGACGTCATTCTTGACGTCTGTCTTGGCGTCTATCTTGACGTGTGTCTTGACGTCTGTCTGTCTCGACGTCTGTCTTGACGTCTGTCTGGACGTCTGTCTTGATGTCTGTCTTGACGTCTGTCAGGACGTCTGTCTGGACGTCATTCTTGATGTCTGTTTGTCCGTCTCTCTGGATGTCTGTCTTGACGTCTGTCTGCCTGGACGTCTGTCTTGACATCTGTCTGTCTGGACGTCTGTCTTGACGTCTGTCTGGACGTGTGTCTTGACGTGTGTCTTGACGTCCTCTCTGGACGTCTGTCTGTCTGAAGATCTGGCTGTCTTGGCGTCTGTCATGACGTGATTCCAGACGTCTCTCAGGACGTCTGTCTCGACGTCAGTCTAGACGTCTCTCTTGACGTCTGTCTGTCTGGCTTTCTGTCTTGACGTCTGTCTGGACGTCATTCTGGACGTCATCCTTGACGTCTGTCTGGACGTCTGTCTTGATGTCTGTCTGTCTTGACGTCTGTCTTGACGTCTGTCTGGACATCTGTCTTGATGTCTATTTGTCTGGACGTCTGTTTGGACAACTGTTTTGACGTGTGTCTTGACGTCTGTCTTGACGTTTGTCTGGACGTCTCTCTTGACATCTGTCTGGACGTCATTCTGGAGGCAATTCTTTCGTCTGTCTGGATGTCTGTCTTGACGTCTGTTTGGACGTCTGTCTTGACGTCTGTCTGTCTGGAGTCTGTCTGGACATCTGTCTAGACATCTGTCTGTCAGGACGTCTGTATTGACGTCTGTCTTTCTGGATGTCTGTCTTGACGTCTCTTTCGACGTCTGTCTGGACGTCTGTCTGGATGTCTGTCTTGACGTCTCTTTCGACGTCTGTCTGGACGTCTGTCTGGATGTCTGTCTTGACGTCTGTCTTGACGTCTGTCATGACGTCATTCTTGATGTCTGCCTGGATGTCTGTCTTGACGTCTGTCCTGACGTCATTCTGGACGTCTGTCTGGACATCTGTCTTGACCTCTGTCTTGACGTCTGTCTGGACGTCTCTCTTGATGTCTGTCTGGAAGTCTGTCTTGACGTCTATCTGGATGTCTCTTTTGACGACTGTCTTGACATCTGTCTGGACGTCTGTCTTGACGTCTATCTGGACGTCTGTTTTGACGACTGTCTTGACATCTGTCTGGACGTCTGTCTTGACGTCTGTCTCGATGTCTGTCATGACGTCATTCTTGTTGTCTGTCTGGGCGTCTATCTTGACGTGTGTATTGACGTCTGTCTGTCTGGACGTCTGTCTTGACGTCTGTCTCAACATCTGTCATGACGTCTGTATTGACGTCTGTCTGTCTGGATGTCTGTCTTGACGTCTGTTTGGACGTCTGTCTTGACGTCTGTCTTGACGTCTGTCTGTGCGTCTGTCTGGACGTCTGAGTGGACGTCTGTCTGGACGTCTGACTGGACGTCTGTCTGGACGTCTGTCTTGACGTCTGTCTAGACGTCTGTCTGGACGTCTGTCTGGACGTCTGTCTGGACATCCCTCTTGACGTCTGTCTGGACTTTTGTCTTGACATCTATCTGGATGTCTATCTTGACGTCTGTCTGTCTGGACGTCTGTCTTGATGTCTGTCTGTCTGGACATCTGTCTGGACGTCTGTCTTGACGTCTGTCTAGAGGTCTGTCTGGACGTCAGTCTAGAGGTCTGTCTGGACGTCAGTCTGGATGTATGTCTGGACGTCTGTCTGGACGCTGTCTTGACGTCTGTCTTGACGTCTGCCTGGACGTCTGCCTGGACGTCTGCCTAGACGTCTGTCTGTCTTGATGTCTGTCTGGACGTCTGCCTGGACGTCTGTCTTGACGACTCTCTGCACGTCTGTCTGTCTCGACGTCTGTCTGGACGTCTGACTGGATGTCTGTCTGGACGTCTGTCTGGAAATCCCTCTTGACGTCTGTCTGGACTTTTGTTTTGACGTCTATCGGGATGTCTGTCTTGACGTCTGTCTGTCTGGACGTCTGTCTTGACGGCTGTCTAGTCGTATGTCTGGACGTCTGTCTTGACTTCTGTCTGGACGTCTGTCTTGACGTCTGTCTGGACGTCTGTCTTGACGTCTGTCTGTCTGGACGTCTGTCTTGACGGCTTTCTTGACGTCTGTCTGGACGTCTGTCTTGACGTCTGTCTAGACGTCTGTCTGGACGTCAGTCTAGACGTCTGTCTGGACGTCAGTCTGGATGTCTGTCTGGACGTCTGTTTTGACGTCTGTCATGACGTCTGTCTGTCTGGACGTCTATCTTGACGGCTGTCTAGTCGTATGTCTGGACGTCTGTCATGACGTCTGTATTGACGTCTGTCTGTCTGGATGTCTGTCTTGACGTCTGTTTGGATGTCTGTCTTGACGTCTGTCTTGCCGTCTGTCTTTGCGTCTGTCTGGACGTCCGACTGGACGTCTCTCTGGACGTCTGTCTTGACGTCTGTCTAGACGTCTGTCTGGACGTCTGTCTGGACATCCCTCTTGACGTCTGTCTGGACTTTTGTCTTGACGTCTATCTAGATGTCTGTCTTGACGTCTGTCTGTCTGGACGTCTGTCTTGACGGCTGTCTAGTCGTATGTCTGGACGTCTGTCCTGACATCTGTCTGGACGTCAGTCTTGATGTCTGTCTGTCTGGACATCTGTCTGGACATCTGTCTAGACGTCTGTCTGGACGTCAGTCTAGAGGTCTGTCTGGACGTCAGTCTGGATGTCTGTCTGGACGTCTGTCTGGACGCTTTCTTGACGTCTGTCTTGACGTCTGTCTTGACGTCTGCCTGGACGTCTGCCTGGACGTCTGCCTAGACGTCTGTCTGTCTTGATGTCTGTCTGGACGTCTGCCCGGACGTCTGTCTGTCTTGACGTCTCGCTGCACGTCTGTCTGTCTCGACGTCTGTCTTGACGTCTGACTGGATGTCTGTCTGGATGTCTGTCCTGACGTCTGTCTGGACGTCTGTGTGGACATCCCTCTTGACGTCTGTCTGGACTTCTGTCTTGACGTCTATCTGGATGTCTGTCTTGACGTCTGTCTGTCTGGACGTCTGTCTTGACGGCCGACTAGTCGTATGTCTGGACGTCTGTCTTGACGTCTGTCTGGACGTCTGTCTTGACGTCTGTCTGTCTGGACGTCTGTCTTGACGTCTGTCTGTCTGGACGTCTGTCTTTACGGCTGTCTTGACGTCTGTCTGGATGTCTGTCTTGACGTCTGTCTAGACGTCTGTCTGGACGTCAGTCTGGATGTCTGTCTGGACGTCTGTCTTGACGTCTGTCATGACGTCTGTCTGTCTGGACGTCTGTCTTGACATCTGTCTAGACGTCTGTCTGGACATGTGTCTCGACGTCTGTGTAGACGTCTCTCTTGACATCTGTCTTGACGTCTGCCTGGACGTCTGCCTAGACGTCTGTCTGTCTTGATGTCTGTCTGGACGTCTGTCTGTCTGGACTTTCTGCCTGGACGTCTGTCTGTCTTGACGTCTCTCTGCACGTCTGTCTGTCTCGACGTCTGTCTGGACGTCTGTCTTGATGTATGTCTGTCTGGCTGTCTGGCTGGACGTCTGTCTGGACGTCTGTCTTGACGTCTGTCATGACGTGATTCGAGACGTCTGTCAGGACGTCTGTCTCGACGTCTGTCATGACATCTGTCTGTCTGGCTTTCTGTCTTGACGTCTGTCTTGACGTCTGTCAGGACGTCTGTCTGTCTGGACGTCTGTCTTGACTTCTGTCTGGACGTCTGTCTTGACGTCTATCTGGACGTCTGTTTTGACAACTGTCTTGACATCTGTCTGGACGTCTGTCTTGACGTCTGTCTTGACGTCTGTCATGACGTCAATCTTGACGTCTGTTTGGACATCTGTCTTGACGTCTGTCTGGACGTCTGTCTTGACGCCTGTCTGGACGTCTGTCTTGACATCTATCTGGACGTCTTTCTCGACGTCTGTCTGTCTGGACATCTGTCTGTCTCGACGTCTGTCTTGACGTCTGTCCTGACGTGATTCTTGACGTCTGTCTGGACGTCTGTCTAGACGTCTGTCTTGAAGTCTGTCTGTCTGGACGTCTCTCTTGACGTCTGTCTCGACGTCTGTCTGGCCGTCATTCTTGACGTCTGTCTGGATGTCTGTCTTGACGTCTGTCTGTCCTGACGTCTGTCTGGACGCCTGTCTTGACGTCTGTCTGTCTTGACGTCTGTCTTGACGTCTGTCTGGACATCTGCCTGTCAGGACGTCTGTATTGACGTCTGTCTGTCTGAATGTTTGTCTTGACGTCTGTTTGGACGTGTGTTGGACGTCTGTCTTGGCGTCTGTCTTGACGTCTGTCTGTCTAGATGTCTGGTCTGACGTCTGTCTTGACGTCTGTCTGTACGTCTGTCTGGACGTCTGCCTGTGCGTCTGTCTGGTCGTCTGTCTGGGCGTCTGTCTGGACATCCCTCTTGACGTCTGTCTGGACTTTTGTCTTGACGTCTATCTGGATGTCTGTCTTGACGTCTGTCTGTCTGGACGTCTGTCTTGACGGCTGTCTAATCGTATGTCTTGACGGTCTGTCCTGACATCTGTCTGGACGTCTGTCTTGATGTCTGTCTGTCTGGACATCATTCTGGACGTCTGTCTTGACGTCTGTCTAGACGTCTGTCTGGACGTCAGTCTAGAGGTCTGTCTGGACGTCAGTCTGGATGTCTGTCTGGACGTCTGTCTGGACGCTGTCTTGACGTCTGTCTTGACGTCTGCCTGGACGTCTGCCTGGACGTCTGCCTAGACGTCTGTCTGTCTTGATGTCTGTCTGGACGTCTGCCTGGACGTCTGTCTGTCTTGACGTCTCTCTGCACGTCTGTCTGTCTCGACGTCTGTCTTGACGTCTGACTGGATGTCTGTCTTGACGTCTGTCCTGACGTCTGTCTGGACGTCTGTCTAGACATCCCTCTTCATGTCTGTCTGGACTTTTGTCTTGACGTCTATCTGGATTTCTGTCTTGACGTCTGTCTGTCTGGACGTCTGTCCTGACGGCTGTCTAGTCGTATGTCTGGACGTCTGTCTTGACATCTGTCTGGACGTCTGTCTTGACGTCTGTCTGTCTGGACGTCTGTCTTGACGTCTGTCTGTCTTTACGGCTGTCTTGACGTCTGTCTGGACGTCTGTCTTGACGTCTGTCTAGACGTCTGTCTGGACGTCAGTCCTAGACGTCTGTCTTGACGTCAGTCTGGATGTCTGTCTGGACGTCTGTCTTGACGTCTGTCATGACGTCTGTCTGTCTGGACGTCTGTCTTGACATCTGTCTAGACGTCTGTCTGGACATGTGTCTTGACGTCTGTGTAGACGTCTGTCTTAACATCTGTCTTGACGTCTGCCTGGACGTCTGCCTAGACGTCTGTCTGTCTTGATGTCTGTCTGGACGTCTGTCTGTCTGGACGTCTGCCTGGACGTCTGTCTGTCTTGACGTCTCTCTGCACGTCTGTCTGTCTCGACGTCTGTCTGGGAGTGGGGTTCCTAATTCACAGAAACATAGCTGCAACATAGAGGAATACTATAGCATTAATGAAAGGGTGGTAGGTATCGTAATTAAACTGAATAAAAGATACAAGATGAAGGTAGTACAGGCTCACGCGCCTACATCCAGCCATGATGACGCTTCAGTTTGAAAGCTTCTATGAAGACGTGGAATCGGCAATGAGTAAGGTAAAAACACAGTATACTATAGTGATGGGCGGACTTTAATGCAAAGTAGGGAAGAAGCAGGCTGGAGACCAGGCAGTAGGAGATTATGGGCATCGGTACTAGAAACGCCAGAGGAGAGCTACTAGTAGAATTCGCAGAACGCAATAATTTAACGGATTTTGAATACCTTCTACCGAAAACGAGAAAACCGCAAGTGGACATGGAGGAGCTCTAATGGCGAAAATAAGAACGAAATAGACTTTATAATGAGTGCACACCCTGGAATCGTGCAGGATGTGGAAGTGATTTTCAAGTTACGATGCAGTGACCATGGAATGGTACGGTCTCAAATTCGCCTAGACTTGAAGAAGCAACGACAGAAACTGATACGCAAGAAGCCAATCAATCAGCTAGCACTGAGAGGGAAAGTACAGGAATTCAGGGTGTCGCTGCAGAACAGGTACTCGGCTCTTAGTGAGGAAACCAACCTTAGCGTAGATACAATGAATGATAATCTGACGAGTATCATTACGGAGTGTGCAGTGGAAGTTGGAGGCAGGGTAGTTAGACAGGACACTGGCAAGCTTTCCCAGGAAACGAAGAACCTAATTAGGAAGCGTCAAATCATGAAAGTGTCAAGTACAACAGACAAAATAGAACTGGCCGAGCTTTCGAAGTTGATTAATAGACGTAAGGTATGCGATGTAAGAAGGTATAACATGGAGAGAATTGAACACGCTCTGAAAAACGGAGGAAGTGTCAAAGCATTGAAGAGCAAACTTGGGATAGGCAAAAGTCAGATGTATGCACTAAGGAAAAAAGAAGGCAAAATAACTACCAATATGGATAGGATAGTTAGAATAGCGGAGGAGTTTTACAGAGATCTGTACAGTAGCTGAGACAACCACGACCTTAATACTATAAGAACTAGCAGTAACCCAGAGAACACCCCACCAGTAATGATAGAAGTCAGAAAAGCTTTGGAGAGCATGCAAAGGGGCAAAGCTGCTGGTGAGGATCAGGTAACATCAGATCTGCTGAGAGATGGAAGACAGATTGTGTTAGAAAAACTAGCCACCCTGTTTACGAGGTGTCTCCTGACGGGAAGAGTACCAGAGTCTTGGAAGAACGCTAACATCATCTTAATACATAAGAAAGGAGATGACAAGGACTTGAAGAATTACAGGCCGATCAGCTTGCTCTCTGTAGTATACAAGCTATTTACAAAGGTAATTGCTAACAGAGTAAAGAAAACATTAGAATTCAATCAACCAAAGGAACAAGCAGGATTTCGAACAGGCTACTCAACAATTGACCACATTCATACTATAAATCAGGTAATAGAGAAATGCTCAGAGTATAACCAACCACTATACATAGCCTTCATAGATTACGAGAAGGCGTTTGATTCAGTAGAAATATCAGCCGTCATGCAAACACTGCAGAATCAGGGCGTAGATAAAATGTATATAAACATTCTGGAAGAAATCAACAGGGGATCAACTGCTACCATAGTGCTTCATAAAGAAAGCAACAGAATACCAATCAAGAAGGGTGTAAGGCAGGGGGACACAATTTCCCCAATGCTATTTACCGCATGCTTACAGGAGGTTTTCAGAAGCCTAGAAGGGGAACAGTTAGGGATAAGAGTCAATGGAGAATACCTTAGTAACCTGCGCTTCGCCGATGACATTGCATTGCTGAGTAACTCGGGGGACGAATCGCAACTCATGATTACGGAGTTAGACAAGGAGAGCAGAAAGGTGGGTCTTAAAATTAATCTGCAGAAAACGAAAGTAATGTACAACAACCTCGGCAAGGAGCAGCGCTTCTAGGTAGGTAATAGTGCGCTTGACGTTGTAAAAGACTATGTCTACTTAGGGCAGGTAATAACCGCAGAGCCGAACCACGTGATTGAAGTAACTAGAAGAATAAGAATGGGGTGGAGCACATTTGGCAAGCACTCTCAAATCATGACAGGTATATTGCCACTATCCCTCAAGAGGAAGGTATATAACAGCTGTATCTTGCCGGTACTTAGCTACAGGGCAGAAACCTGGAGACTTACAAAGAGGGTTCAGCTTAAATTGAGGACGACGCAGCGAGCAATGG
The DNA here is from genome assembly GCA_013436015.1 of Rhipicephalus annulatus. Lineage (NCBI taxonomy): Eukaryota > Metazoa > Arthropoda > Arachnida > Ixodida > Ixodidae > Rhipicephalus > Rhipicephalus annulatus. The sequence goes on along the minus strand of WOVY01006108.1, from coordinate 66,000 downwards.
AAAGAAAAATGGTAGGTGTAACCTTAAGAGACAAGAAGAGAGCAGAGTGGATTAGGGAACAAACGGGGGTTAAGGATATCATAGCTGAAATCAAGAAGAAATGGACATGGGCAGGGCATGTAGCTCGTGGACAGGATAACCGCTGGTCATTAAGGGTAACTGACTGGATTCCCAGAGAAGGGAAGCGGGTTAGGGGGAGACAGAAGGTTAGGTGGGCAGATGAGATTAAGAAGTTTGCGGGTATAAATTGGCAGCAGCAAGCACAGGACCGGGTTAACTGGCGGAACATGGGAGAGGCCTTTGTCCTGCAGTGGACGTAGTCAGGCAGATGATGATGATTCTTGACGTCTGCCTGGACGTTTGTGTAGACGTCTGTCTTGACGTCTGTCTGGACGTCAGTCTAGAGGTCTGTCTGGACGTCAGTCTGGATGTCTGTCTGGACGTCTGTCTTGACGTCTGTCTTGACGTCTGCCTGGACGTCTGCCTAGACGTCTGTCTGTCTTGATGTCTGTCTGGACGTCTGCCTGGACGTCTGTCTGTCTTGACGTCTCTCTGCACGTCTGTCTGTCTCGACGTCTGTCTGGACGTCTGACTGGACGTCTGTCTGGACGTCTGTCTGGACATCCCTCTTGACGTCTGTCTGGACTTTTGTCTTGACGTCTGTCTGGACGTCTGTCTTGACGGCTGTCTAGTCGTATGTCTGGACGTCTGTCTTGACGTCTGTCTGGACGTCTGTCTTGACGTCTGTCTGTCTGGACGTCTGTCTTGACGGCTGTCTTGACGTCTGTCTGGACGTCTGTCTTGGCGTCTGTCTAGACGTCTGTCTGGACGTCAGTCTGGATGTCTGTCTGGACGTCTGTCTTGACGTCTGTCATGACGTCTGTCTGTCTGGACGTCTGTCTTGGCATCTGTCTAGACGTCTGTCTGGACATGTGTCTTGACGTCTGTGTAGACGTCTGTCTTGACCTCTGTCTTGACGTCTGCCTGGACGTCTGCCTAGACATCTGTCTGTCTTAATGTCTGTCTGGACGTCTGTCTGTCTGGACATCTGCCTGGACGTCTGTCTGTCTTGACATCTCTCTGCCCGTCTGTCTGTCTCGACGTCTGTCTGGACGTCTGTCTTGATGTCTGTCTGTCTGGCTGTCTGTCTGGACGTCTGTCTGGACGTCTGTCTTGACGTCTGTCTGTCTGGACGTCTGTCTTGACGTCTGTCTAGACGTCGGCTTGGACGTCTGTTTTGACGTCTGTCATGACGTGATTCGAGACGTCTGTCAGGACGTCTGTCTCGACGTCAGTCTAGACGTCTGTCTTGATGTCTGTCTGTCTGGCTTTCTGTCTTGACGTCTGTCTTGACGTCTGTGAAGACGTCTGTCTGTCTGGACGTCTGTCTTGACTTCTGTCTGGACGTCTGTCCTGACGTCTATCTGGACGTCTGTTTTGACGACTGTCTTGACATCTGTCTGGACGTCTGTCCTGACGTCTGTCATGATGTCTGTCTTGACGTCATTCTTGACGTCTGTCTGGGCGTCTATCTTGACGTGTGTATTGACGTCTGTCTGTCTGGACGTCTGTCTTGAAGTCTGTATTGACGTCTGTCTCGAACTCTGTCATGACGCCTGTATTGACGTCCTGTCTGTCTGGATATCTGTCTTGACGTCTGTTTGGACGTCTGTCTTGACGTCTGTCTTGATGTCTGTCTGTGCGTCTGTCTGGACGTCTGACTGGACGTCTGTCTGGACGTCTGTCTTGACGTCTGTCTAGACGTCTGTCTGGACGTCTGTCTGGACATCCCTCTTGACGTCTGTCTGGACTTTTGTCTTGACGTCTATCTGGATGTCTGTCTTGACGTCTGTCTGTCTGGACGTCTGTCTTGACGGCTGTCTAGTCGTATGTCTCGACGTCTGTCCTGACGTCTGTCTGGACGTCTGTCTTGATGTCTGTCTGTCTGGACATCTGTCTGGACGTCTGTCTTGACGTCTGTCTAGACGTCTGTCTGGACGTCAGTCTAGAGGTCTGTCTGGACGTCAGTCTGGATATCTGTCTAGACGTCTGTCTGGACGCTGTCTTGACGTCTGTCTTGACGTCTGCCTGGACGTCTGCCTGGACGTCTGCCTGGACGTCTGCCTAGATGTTTGTCTGTCTTGATGTCTGTCTTGACGTCTGCCTGGACGTCTGTCTGTCTTGACGTCTCTCTGCACGTCTGTCTGTCTCGACGTCTGTCTGGACGTCTGACTGGATGTCTGTCTAGACGTCTGTCCTGACGTCTGTCTGGACGTCTGTCTGGACATCCCTCTTGACGTCTGTCTGGACTTTTGTCTTGACGTCTATCTGGATGTCTGTCTTGACGTCTGTCTGCCTGGACGTCTGTCTTGACGGCTGTCTAGTCGTATGTCTGGACGTCTGTCTTGACGTCTGTCTGGACGTCTGTCTTGACGTCTGTCTGTCTGGACGTCTGTCTTGACGGCTGTCTTGACGTCAGTCTGGACGTCTGTCTTGACGTCTGTCTAGACGTCTGTCTGGATGTCAGTCTAGATGTCTGTCTGGACGTCAGTCTGGAGTCTGCCTGGACATCTGTCTTGACGTCTGTCATGACGTCTCTCTGTCTGGATGTCTGTCTTGACATCTGTCTAGACGTCTGTCTGGACATGTGTCTTGACGTCTGTGTAGACGTCTGTCTTGACATCTGTCTTGACGTCTGTCTGGACGTCTGTCTTGACGGCTGTCTAGTCGTCTGTCTGGACGTCTGTCATGACGTCTGTCTGTCTGGACGTCTGTCTTGACATTTGTCTAAACGTCTGTCTTGACGTCTGTCTGGACGTCGGTCTGTCTGGACATATGTCTGTCTTAACGTCTGTCTTGATGTCTGTCATGACGTCATTCTTGATGTCTGCCTGGATGGACGTCTGTCTTCACCTCTGTCTGGACATCTGTCCTGACGTCTGTCTGGACGCCTGTCTGGACGTCTGTCTTGACGTCTGTCATGACGTACTTCTTGACGTCTGTCTGGACGTCTGTTTGTTTTTACGTCTGTCTTGACGGCTGTCTAGTCGTAAGTCTGGACGTCTGTCTGGACGTTTGTCTGGACGTCTATCTTGATGTCTAACTAGACGTCTGTCTTGACGTCTCTCTGGCCGCCAGTCTTGGCGTCTGTCTGGACGCCTGTCTGTCTGCACATCTGTCTGTCTTGACGTTATTCTTGACGTCTGTCTGGACGTCATTCTTGACGTCTCTCTTGACGTCTGTCTGTCTGGACATCTGTCTGTCTTGACGTCTGTCATGACGTCATTCTTGACGTCTGTCTGGACGTCTGTCTTGACGTCTTTGGTGACTTCTGTCTGTCTGAATGTCTGTCTTGACGTCTGTCTGGACGTCTGTCTTGACGTCTGTCTTGACGTCTGCCTGGACGTCTGTCTTGACGTCTGTCTGGCTGGACGTCTGTCTTGACGTCTGTCTTGACATCTGCCTGGAATGTGTCTTGACGTCTGTCTGTCTGGACGTCTGTGTGGACATCTGTCTTGACCTCTGTCTGGACGTCTATCCTGACGTCTGTCTGGACTCTGTCTGGACGTCTGTCCTGACGTCTGTCTGGACATCTGTCTGGACGTCTCTCTTGATGTCTGTCTGGACGTCTGTCCTGACGTCAATCTGGATGTCTGTTTTGACGACTGTCTTGACGTCTGTCAGGACGTCTGTCTTGACGTCTGTCATGACGTCTGTCTTGACGTCATTCTTGACGTCTGTCTTGACGTCTGTCTGTCGTGACGTCATCCTTGACGTCTCTTTTGACGTCTGTCTGGACGTCTGTCTTGACGTATATCTGGACGTCTGTCAAGACGTCTGTCTGGACGTCTGTCTTGATGTCTGTCTGGACGTCTGTCTTGACGTCTGTCTTGACGTCTGTCTTGACGTCTGTCATGACGTAATTCTTGACGTCTGTCTGAACGTCTGTCTCGATGTCTGTCTGGACGTCTGTCTTGACGTCTGTCTTGACGTCTGGCTGTCTTGACGTCTCTCTTGATATCTGTCTGGACGTCTCTCCTGACGTCTGTCTGTCTGGACGTCTGTCTGGGCGTCTGTCTTGACGTCTGTCTGGACGTTTGTCTTGATGTCTGTCTGTCTGGACGTCTGTCTTGACGTCTGTCTGGATGTCTGTCTTGACGTCTGTCTGTCTACACGTCTGTCTGGACGTCTCTCTTGACGTCTGTCATGACGTGATTCTTGACGTCTGTCTGGACGTCTGTCTCGACGTCTTTCTGGACGTCTGTCTTGTCGTCTGTCTGTCTGATGATGATGATGATGTTTGATGTTTTATGGCGCAAGGGCCGATTCACGGCCAAAGAGCGCTAGTTCATCTAACTAAAAATATGGACAATGATTGTGATAAGCGGCTGTATAAGGGCCATAAAATTCCTCCCAGTAAGGCGGGTAAAAACATACAAATAATAAAATCATGACCATGCCGTGAAAGGTGTGTGTGGTGTGAACAGATGACAAAAGTTGGTGATAATAAAAGACGATGGTGGATATGTATGGCATTAGCACAAGTGCCTCACTCGTTCAAACCCTTGCGTCCAAGGGCCGTGAGGCATGTGCTTTCTTGTGTAGCCACCGCAGCAAAACCTCTCTGGAGAGGTCATGCTACGGTATGCCCGGGTATATGACAAGAAAGCTGTGAATTTCTTTTAAAAACGCTAACAATGATTTATGACTACAAAGTGGTTCCCTACCGACAAACATTGCAGGGTGTGAAGGTATATGTTGTCGGTAGAGTAATGAAAAATGTTGTTTTCTTAGAGTTTCTAAGTGTTTACACTGAATTAATAAGTGAAGGACGGTTAAGGATTCACTACATCTGTCACATAATGGTGGATCGCCACCAAACAACAGATATGTGTGTGTCGTGTATGTGTGTCCTATCCTGAGTCTCGTTAGTGTTACGTCTGTATGACGTGATTTTGACACGGGCAGCCAATGACCAAGATGTGGCCTAATAATGTGTAGTTTGTTTTGTGTGTGTGTATTCCACTTGCTCTGCTAGTAGTCCCTGAGGTTTCGTTTGAGAGACGGCTTAAGATCGAGGGCCGGGATTGATATGGGTGTAGGGGCAGTGCTTTTGTGGGCGGATGCAGCGAGCTGATCCGCCCTCACGTTGCCTTGGATTTCACGGTGCCCTGGCACCCAGCACACTACATGTTGTTTGAGTGTGTAGAGTGTGCACAAAATGGAGTAAAGTGAGATGAGGACCGGGTTTTTTGTTTTTAAGACTGTGCAGAGACTGTGCTGTGTGTGTTTTTAAGACTGGACAGACATCTGTCTGTCCTGACGTCTGTCTTGACGTTTGTCTGGACATCTGTCTGTGTGGACGTCTGTCTTGACGTCTGTCTAGATGTCTGTCTGGACGTCTGTCTTGACGTCATTCTTGATGTCTGCCTGGATGTCTGCTTGACGTCTGTCTGGACGTCTGTCTTGACGTCATTCTTGATGTCTGCCTGTATGTCTGCTTGAAGTCTGCCTGGACGTCTGTCTTGACGTCTGTCTTGACGTCATTCTGGACGTCTGTCTGGACGTCTGTCTGGAATTCCCTCTTGACGTCTGCCTAGACGTCTGTCTGGACGTCTGTCTGTCTGGACGTCTGTCTTGACGTCTGTCTGTCTGGACGTCTGTCTTTACGGCTGTCTAGTCGTATGTCTGGACGTCTGTCTTGACGTCTGTCTGGACGTCTGTCTGGACGTCAGTCTGGGCGTCTGTCTGGACGTCAGTCTGGACGTCTGTCTGGACGTCTGTTTGACGTCTGTCATGACGTCTGTCTGTCTAGACGTCTGTCTGGGCATGTGTCTTGACGTCTGTGTAGACGTCTGTCCTGACGTCTGTCTTGACGTCTGGCTTGACGTCTGTCTTGAGGTCTGCCTGGACGTCTGCCTAGACGACTGTCTGTCTTGATGTCTGTCTGGACGTCTGTCTGTCTGGACGTCTGCCTGGACGTCTGTCTGTCTTGACGTCTGTCTCGACGTCTGTCTTGACGTCTGTCTGTCTGGCTGTCTGGACGTCTGTCTGGACGTCTGTCTGGACGTCTGTCTTGACGTCTGATATGATGAGTTATTTTTAGTGGCACAAGAGCCAATTGATGGCCAAAGAGCGTTATTTCAATTGACTACAGATATGAACAATGATATGGTGCGTGGCTGTAGAGGGGCCTTAAAATTCTTAGCTCTAACGCGGGTTAAAGCATTGAAGTAATAAAATCATGACAGTAGCGTGACATATGTAGGGTGATAGCTGATGGCAAAATGTCATGATAATAAAACCATGATGAAGATATAGTCACCGCAGCCACGACCACTCTATAGAGGTCGTGCTACGGATGACCTCGAAATATCGGGTGAAAGCTTTGCACTTCTTTTAAAAACGTAAAAAGTGTTTGCAGTTTAAAAAGCGGATCCCTACCGATGAGCATCCCAGGGTGTAGAGGGAGCTGCTCTCGGTAGGGCAGTAAAAAGTGCTTTTTTCTTACAGCATCTAGCTCATTGCACTGGACGAGAATGTGGAGAACCGTAAGGGGCTCTCCACATCTCTCACAATATGGTGGATCACCGGTAGACAGAAGAAATGAATGTGTAGAATGTGTGTGTCCAGTTCTAAGCCTTGTTAGTATTACTTCCGTGTGTCGTGATTTTGATAGTGGCGGCCAATAACCTAGTCGCGGCTTAATAGCATGGAGTTTATTATCTGTTTGTTTATCCCACATGCTCTGCCAATACCCCCTGAGCTTTCGTTTTATAAAAGGTTTTAGGTCAAGTGCAGGGACTGGTGTTGATGCACTGGCAGTAGTGACATTGGCGCAAGCAGCCAGATTGTCGGCCAAAACGTTCCCTTGTATTTCACGGTGCCCTGGAACCCAGCAGACAACGACTTGCTGTTTTGATGTGTAGAGTGTGCACAGAAGTGAGTAGAGTGACACCAGCACGGGGTTCTTGTGTTTTTTAGGAGTTTTCAGGGCTTTGACCACGCTTAGGGAATCGGTGTATATTACCGCCTTTTGTAATTTTATCTGTTTAATGTGTTTTACGACCGCCAGTATTGCGTAAGCTTCTCCTGTGAAAATGCTTGCATTAGGATGAAGAACGCCGGCCTCAGAAAAGGATTGGCCTATTGCTGCATATGACACAGAAGTGTTTGACTTTGACGCATCAGTAAAAAACTCAGGGCATGTGTATTTATGTTGTAGTTCTAAAAAGTATGTATGTATGTGTGCAAGTGGTGCGTGCTTTGTGACATCAACAAAAGAAACATCACAGTCTATAAGCTGCCACTGCCACGGCGGCAGATATGTTGCAGGAGCCATCAAAGTGTGTTCAAGAGGCACACCTGTTTCTTCGGCCAGGCTCCTTACACGCAGTGCTTAGGGCTGCCTAAACGAAGGACGGTTCTCGAACAAGCTAGAACAAGACAAATCATTAATTTTGAAATGGGAAGGGTGTTTCTTGTCTGCCTTCACCTTCAAAAAGTACAAAAAGGACAGGGAACATCTTTGTAGGTGGAGCGACCATTCATTCGAATCCACGTACAGGCTCTCCACAGGGCTGGTGCGGAAAGCACCCGTAGAGAGGCGAATGCCTAGATGGTGGACAGGGTCGAGAATTTTCAAGGATGATGGTGTTGCCGACTGATAGATTATAGCACCGTAATCTAGGCGTGTGCGTACGAGGCTTTGATATAGGTTAATTAAACATTTGCTGTCACTACCCCATGTAGTGCGTGACAACACTTTTAAAACATTCATGGCTCTTAAACATTTTGTTTTTGAATACTTGATGTGAGGTACGAAGGTCAACTTGTTGTCCAAGATTAGGCCTAAGAAATTATGCTCCGCATTTACAGACAGATGTTGACCGTTCAGTTCAGTGTCGGGTTCTGAGTACATGCCTCTCTTTCGGGAGAACAAGACACACGTGCTTTTTTGTGGGTTCAGTCGGAATCCGTTTTCCTCTGCCCATCTGGAGACCTTGTTTAAACCTAACTGAACCTGCCGCTCACACGTTGCCAAGTTGCATGACTTGAAGCCAAGCTGAACGTCGTCGACATATGTACAATAGAACATATTGCGGGGGATGGATAGGTGCAAGGAATTCATTTTGATAAGAAAAAGTGTACAACTAAGTACACCCCCTTGCGGCACGCCTGTTTCCTGGACAAATGTTTGGGAGAGAACACTGCCCACACGGACACGGAATGTGCGATTGGACAAGTAGCTTTCGATAATAGTAAACATCCTGCCACGCACACCAAGATTGGACAGGTCTCTTAATATTCCGAATCTCCATGTCGTATCATAGGCTTTTTCGATGTCGTGAAACACAGAAAGAAAGTATTGTTTGTGGACAAAGGCATCTCGGAACTGTGCCTCGATACGCACGAGGTGGTCAGTGGTGGATCTACTTTCTCGAAAACCGCATTGGAATGGGTCGAGCAGATTGTTCGTTTCAAGGTAATGTACAAGTCTGCGATTTATCATTTTTTCAAAAGTTTACACATGCAACTTGTAAGTGCGATTGGCCTGTAACTACTAACGGAAGATGGATCCTTGCTTTGCTTTAAAATCGGAATAATAATGGCTTCTTTCCACGCAGAAGGTATTTCACCGGAAAACCAGATAGAGTTATACAGGGAAAGCAGGGTTTTTTGTGTTTCAGAAGGCAGTTAATTTAATATTTCGTATACTATACTGTCCGAACCTGGAGCTGATTTATTGCAAACATGTAGCGATGCTTGTAACTCGGCCAAACTGAAAGGGTTGTTGTACAACTCATGTTTAGAGGATTTTCGCTGAAGTTTCTCTTTTTCGATTTTTCTTTTGTGTCGTTGAAAAGCTGCAGTATAATGCGACGAACTAGACACCTCTTCGAAGTGGGCACCGAGGAAGTTCGCCTGGTCCTTTAAGGTGTCCCCTTGTGTGTCTACGAGAGGTAGTGAAGATGCGTGTCGTCCTGTTGCCTTGCGAACCATGTTCCAGACTTTAGTTTCTTGTGTATATGAAGTGATGCCTGATAAAAACTTAAGCCAGCTTTCTCTCCTAGCCTGCCGGTGCGTTCTCCTGCCTTGGGACTTGATTTTCTTAAAACTTTCAAGATTCCCCGCCGTCGGTGAGTCCCGTAGCAATCTCCACGCTTTGTTTTGTTGTTTGCGTGCATTGCGACATTCAGTATTCCACCATGGGACACGTCGCTTGCCAGGCAGTCCAGAAGTTTGCGGGATGCATTTCATCGCAGCGTCGGTCAGAAAAGTAGAAAAGTATTGTACAGCTGCATCTATAATTAAACCAGATAGGTCAGTCCAACTTAAGTGACTAATTTTCGAGAACTGTTCCCAATCAGCTTTGTCAGTTATCCATCTGGGGACCTGTGGGTGATATTCATTTGATATGGGTGTGCTTAGCGTTACGGGAAAGTGGTCACTTCCGTAAGGGTTATTGATGACATTCCATGTCAGTAAAGGAAGGAGGGATGGTGAGACAATGCTAAGGTCTATGGACGAGTAGGTATTGCTGGCAAGGCAGTAATATGTGGGCTCTTTCCGATTCAAAAGGCACGCGCCAGAAGTAAAAAGGAACTGTTCAATCAGGCGACCTCGAGCATCGCAGCGAGAGTCACACCATAGATTGCTATGTGCATTGAAATCTCCAAGGAGGATATAAGGTTCTGGAAGTTTATCTATTAGGGACTGGAATTCACGTTTTTCAAGATGATAGTGTGGAGGTACGTAGACAGAGCAGATGGTCACGAGTTTGTTCAGGAGGACTACACGAATAGCCACTGCTTCAAGAGGTGTTTCGAGTGGTAGATGAGTACATGCAATCCCTTGATTTACTATAATAGCCACACCACCCGATGACGTGATGGCTTCATTCCTGTCCTTTCGAAAAAAAAAATTGCCCGCAGTTTCCTCGGGGGAACACTGAGGAGGATGCGGAGCATATAATTGGTTAACGGGGTGTTAAAGTGCGACTTACTTGGGTCGATGGCTAAATTGGTTAACGTGGTTGTGAAATGGGGTGTTAAATGAGTGAACATGTACACACGTATGCGAAAGGGCGGCGCTGGTCGAAGGGACGTCGATCATTGTGTTTGTGGATTCGTTGGCATTCATTTCACGGCAACTTCGGACGTCGACGCGCCGTACAAACCAACGGACGAGCGGCAACTGAGCGAGCGAGCGCCGACCTTGAGTATATATACAGCGCGACAGCGCATGCGCTGTCAGCTGTCGAATGTTCTCGAAGGAGAAGCGCGCGCGCGGCACAGATGGCGACGGCGCGACGGCGCATGCGCTGTCAGCTGTCGAATGTTCTCGAAGGAGAAGCGCGCGCGGCACAGATGGTGGGCGACGGCGCGACGGCGCATGCGCGCGCGTCAGCTGTCGAATGTTCGAGAAGCGGTGCGGACGGCGCGGACGGCGCACTACAAGGCGCGAGTATAAGATGCTTCCGCATCTAAAATGATATACTGGCGTAGAAAATTATTGATCTTGGTTTTAGGTGTGTTTCTTGTACACACAGCACTTTTGGTGACTGTTTATGTAAAAGTTCTTGAATATCATCAAGGTTTCTCAGTAGTCCTCTGACGTTCCACTGTAAAATTTGTGTCTCCATTTTTAATGTAGTTAAGTGCTGTGTGTACAGAAACATTGCCTTAAGTTACAGGGCCTGTTGGGGCCCTGTAATACGGGTTTTCTCTTTCTTGCTTCGCTCTAAATAACTGCGCCTTTCCTTCGGCGTGTGGGGCGCCGAAGGAGTATGGCTTGTGTCCATCACCTCTTCTGAGGTGGTGGATCGTGCCTGCTTGGCAGGCACGTTTACGGCAGTTCAGGACCTGACTGTACTTGCAGTGGTCCGTGGTCCAGCAGTCTCTGAAGTCTGCTGGGCTTTTTGAATCGGAGGCGGAGCAGTACAGACTGCTCCAGCCGGAGGCGCTTCTGGCACAACCGCAGTCACACTTCGTGTGAATCTCGCGGGTGCCGAAAGACGTGGCACGGGGCCTCGACGCGTCACGTCGGCGAAGGAAGGTTCAGAATTATTGTGTGTGAAAAAACGTTGACGTGCCTCATTAAATGACAGGTTAAACTTTACCTTAAGTTCTAATATTTTTTTCTCTTTTTTCCATGCAGGGCATGATCGGGAGTAGGCAGCGTGATCTCCTTCACAGTTAGCGCAACAGGCTTCAGAAGTGCACCTTTCGGATACATGTTCACAAGATGCGCACTTCGCACACCTAGCGCGCCCTCTGCCCGTTTGAGATCCGTGTCCGAAGCGCTGACACTTAAAACATCGGCAAAGATTCGGTATATAAGGTCTGACGGGAAGCTTGCAGTAACCAGTTTCAATAGAGTCGGGAAGGTTGCTTGTATCAAAGGTAACCGTGATGTGCTTTGTTGGGATCTCTTTATTATCTCGCCTGATTATTATTCTGTGTACTTTCACTACATTTTGTTCGTGCCAGCCTTCGAGCAATTCACTTTCAGACAGCTCGAGCAGGTCATCATCAGATATGACACCACGCACTGTGTTCATCGACCTATGTGGGCCCAATGATGTTGGGATGTTATCAAATGAAACGAGTTTTGTGAGCTTGTCGTACTGAGTCTTGTCGCGGACTTCTAGAAGGAGATCGCCATTCCCCATCTTAGTTACTTTATAGCCAGGGCCAATTGCATCTGTGAGCGTTTTCGAGACAACAAATGGTGAAATAGATCGGACTGTTTTCTTTTCATTTTGGCTGTGAATTACATGGTACTTGGGGAAGGTCTCTTTAGGCTGTGCAGTAAAGAAGCTGTCATCGGTGCGCCAACTTTTCAGGCGGCGATCAGGAAGTGCAGGAAAAGGGTTTTCCATAAGAAGCATTTTAAATTCGGCGGCGATGGTGGCCACCCACCACCGAGCCCAACAAGGGGACGCTACAAGGTTGAATAGTGAACACTTGGAGACGCCAGCCATGCATCGCCGCTATAACCGAATATAACTACCCAAGGTTGGGTAACTACACAGGGTTAACCCTTGCCGCAAGGAAAATGGGAAGTAAACAGAAGAGAGTAAAAGACAGGACAGATAGATAGCGAGAGATAAAGACGAAGATGTAGGCAGAGAGAGATAGGAAAAGGCAACTGCCGATTTCCCCTGGGTGGGTCAGCCCAGGTGTGCCGTCTACGTGAAGCCGGGGCCAAAGGGGTGTGTTGCCTCTGCCGGGGGGACCTAAACGTCCAATCACCCAACGTCGGCACAACCCCCAGGATTCCATTTTCCCCGAACACGGCAAAGCCACGCACGGCTAGGCGTGGGAGGGAGTAGGAACTCCCCCAATAGCTCGGGTCCGTGGTGTCGCTACACACCAAACGCCTGCTTGCGCAGGCACCCCTGCGGGGTGTCTTGACGTCTGTCTGTCTGCACGTCTGTCTTGACGTCTGCCTGGACGTCTGCCTAGACGTCTGTGTGTCTTGATGTCTGTCTGGACGTCTGTCTGCCTCGACGTCTGCCTAGACGTCTGTCTGTCTTGACGTCTCTCTAGACGTCTGTCTGTCTCGACGTCTGTCTGCACGTCTGACTTGACGTCTGTCTGTCTGGCTGTCTGTCTGGACGTCTGTCTGGACGTCTGTCTTGACGTCTGTCTGTCTGGACGGCTGTCTTGACGTCTGTCTAGACGTCAGTCTAGACGTCTGTCTTGACGTCTGTCTGTCTGGCTTTCTGTCTTGACGTCTGTCTGGACGTCTGTCTTGACATCTGTCTGGACGTCTGTCTTGACGTCTGTCTGTCTGGACGTATGTCTTGACTTCTGTCTGGACGTCTTTCTTGACGTCTATTTGGACGTCTGTTTTGACGACTGTCCTGAAATCTGTCTAGACGTCTGTCTTGACGTCTGTAATGACGTCTGTCATGACGTCATTCTTGACGTCTGTCTGGGCGTCTATCTTGACGTGTGTCTTGACGTCTGTCTGTCTGGACGTCTGTCTTGACGTCTGTCTAGACGTCTGCCTCGACGTCTGTCATGACGTCTGCCTGGACGTCTGTCTTGATGTCTGTCTTGACGTCTGTCAGGACGTCTGTCTGGACGTCATTCTTGATGTCTGTTTGTTCGTCTCTTTGGATGTCTGTCTTGATGTCTGTCTGCCTGGACGTCTGTCTTGACGTCTGTCTGTCTGGACGTCTGTCTGGACGTCTGTCGTAACGTCTGTCTTAACATCTGTCTGGACGTCTGTCTTGACGTCTGTCTGTCTATACATCTGTCTGTCTTGATGTCTGTATTGACGTCTGTCTTGACGTCTGTCTGTCTGGACGTCTGTCTTGACGGCTGCCTAGTCGTATGTCTGGACGTCTGTCTTGACGTCTGTCTGGACGTCTGTCTTGACGTCTGTCTGTCTGGACGTCTGTCTTGACAGCTGTCTAGTCGGATGTCAGGACGTCTGTCATGACGTCTGTCTGGACGTCTGTCTTGACGTCTCTCTAGACGTCTGCCTGGACGTCAGTCTGGACATCTGTCTGGACGTCTGTCTTGACGTCTGTCATGACGTCTGTCTGTCTGGACATGTCTTGACATCTGTCTAGACGTCTGTCTGGACATGTGTCTTGACGTCTGTGTAGACGTCTGTCTTGACGTCTGCCTGGACGTCTCTCTGTCTTGACGTCTCTCTGGACGTCTGTGTTTCTTGACGTCTGTCTGGACGTCTGCCTTGACGTCTGTCTGTCTGGCTGTCTGTCTGGACGTCTGTCTGGACGTCTGTCTTGACGTCTGTCTAGACGTCTGCCTGGACGTCTGTCTTGACGTCTGTCATGACGTGATTCGAGACGTCTGTCAGGACGTCTGTCTTGACGTCAGTCTAGACGTCTGTCAAGACGTCTGTCTGTCTGGCTTTCTGTCTTGACGTCTGTCTGGACGTCTGTCTGGACGTCTGTCTCAACTTCTGTCTGGACGTCTGTCTTGACGTCTATCTGGACGTCTATCTGGACGTCTGTTTTGACGACTGTCTTGACATCTGTCTTGACGTGATGATGATGTTTGATGTTTTATGGCGCAAGGGCCGATTCACGGCCAAAGAGCGCCAGTTCATCTTACTAAAAATATGGACAATGATTGTGATAAGGGGCTGTATAAGGGCCATAAAATTCCTCGCAGTAAGGCGGGTAAAAACATACAAGTAATAAAATCATGACCATGCCGTGAAAGGTGTGTGTGATGTGAACAGATGACAAAAGTTGGTGATAATAAAATACGATGGTGGATATGATTAGCACAAGTGCCTCACTCGCTCAAACCCTTGCGTCCAAGGGCCGTGAGGCATGTGAATTCTTGTGTAGCCACCGCAGCAAAAACCTCTCTGGAGAGGTCATGCTACGGTATGCCCGGATATATGATATGAAAGCTGTGAATTTCTTTTAAAAACGCTAACAATGAATTATGACTAAAAAGTGGTTCCCTACCGACAAACATTGCAGGGTGTAAAGGTATATGTTGTCGGTAGAGTATTGAAAAATGTTGTTTTCTTAGAGTTTCTAAGTGTTTACACTGAAATAACATGTGAAAGACGGTTAAGGATTCACCACATCTGTCCCACAATGGTGGATTGCCACCAGACAAAAGGTGTGTGTGTGTCGTGTATGTGTGTCCTATCCTGAGTCTCTTTAGTATTACCTCTGTATGACGCGATTTCGATACGGGCAGCCAATGACCAAGGTGTGGCTTAATTACGTGTAGTTTGTTTTTTGTGTGTGTATCCCACTTGCTCTGCCAGTAGTCCCTAAGGTTTCGTTTGAGAGACGGCTTAAGATCAAGGACCGGGATTGATATGGATGTAATGGCGGTGCTCTCATGGACGGATGCAGCGAGCTGATCCGCCCTCACGTTGCCTTGGATCTCACGGTGCCCTGGCACCCAGCACACTACAACATGTTGTTTGAGTGTGTAGAGTGTGCAGACAATGGAGTAAAGTGAGACAAGGACCGGGTTTTTTTTGTTTTTTAAGACTGTGCAGAGCCGTTACCACACTAAGGGAGTCTGTATAAATCACTGCTTTTTGTATTTTTAATTATTTGATGTGTTTAGCTGCCACAAGTATCGCGTAAGTTTCCGCTGTGAAGATACTTGTGCGTGAATGTAGAGGGCCAGAATCCGGAAAGGATGGGCTGACAACAGCGTAGGACACAGAGGAGTTAGTCTTGGAGGCATCTGTGAAGAACTCAGGACGTGTGTATTTGTGTTGAAGTTCCAAAAAGTATGTTTGGCTGTGGGCAAGAGGTGCATGTTTTGTAACTTCTAGGAAAGACATATCGCAGTCTATAGTCTGCAACTGCCACGGTGGCGGGTATGCTACAGCAGCTATTAAATTGTGTTCAAGTGATGCTGCAGTTTCTTCAGCTAGACACTTCAGGCGAACTGAGAAGGGCTGCATCACCGAAGGCCTGTTTTGAAACAGAGTTGAGCTCGACAAATCGTTAATTGTAGAGTATGAGGGGTGCTCCTTGTCTGCTTTCACCTTAAGGAAATAAACAAAGGACATGTAAGTTCTTTGCAGATGAAGTGACCACTCATTTGACTCAACATAAAGGCTTTCTACGGGGCTGGTGCGAAAAGCAACCGTAGAAGGGCGGACGCCCAAATGGTGCACGGGGTCCAGCATCTTCAAGGCACTTTGAGTAGCAGACTGATAGACAACGGCTCCATAATCTAAGCGGGTGCGAATGAGGCTTCTATAGAGGTTCATGAGACATTGCCTGTCACTACCCCACGTAGTATGTGACAACACTTTTAAAATATTCATGGCTTTTAAACATTTTGTTTTTAGATACTTGATGTGCGGTACGAAGGTCAACTTGTTGTCCAAGATTAATCCTAAGAATTTATGCTCCGCATTGACAGACAGACGTTGACCGTTCAACTCAATGTCGGGTTCTGAGTGCATGCCTCTCTTTCGGGAGAACAAGACACACGTGCTCTTTTGTGGGTTCAGTCGGAATCCGTTTTCCTCTGCCCATTTGGAGACCTTGTTTAAACCTAACTGAACCTGTCGCTCACACATTACCAGATTGCTAGATCTAAAGCCGAGCTGGACGTCGTTGACATATGTACAAAAAAACATATTGCGAGAGATGGACAAGTGCAAGGAATTCATCTTGATGACAAAAAGTGTGCAGCTAAGTACACCACCTTGTGGCACGCCTGTTTCCTGAACGAAGGTTTGGGAAATAACCGTGCCTACTCGGACACGGAATGTCCGGTTTGACAGGTAACTTTCGATTATGTGAAACATTCTTCCGCGCACGCCAAGGTGGGACAGGTCTCTTAGAATTCCGAAGCGCCATGTTGTATCATAAGCCTTTTCGATATCGAGGAATACAGAGAGAAAATATTGCTTATGGACGAAAGCGTCTCTGATCTGTGCCTCGATACGAACAAGGTGGTCTGTCGTGGATCTACTCTCTCGAAACCCGCACTGAAATGGGTTGAGCAAATTGTTTGTTTCAAGAAAGTGTACAAGTCGGCTGTTTATCATTTTTTCGAAGACTTTGCACAAGCAGCTTGTAAGTGCGATCGGCCTGTAACTCGCAGCTAAAGATGGGTCCTTGCCTTCTTTCAAAATGGGAATAACAATCGCCTCTTTCCAGGAGGTAGGAATAGTGCCAGAAGACCAAATAGCATTGTACAAACAAAGTAAGGTTTTCCGGGTTTCGTTTGGTAGGTTTTTTAACATTTCATACATCACACGGTCTGAACTTGGGGCGGAAGTACTGCAGGAAATCAGAGATGTTTGGAGCTCAGCTGGACTGAAAGCTTGGTTATATGCCTCGTATCTAGTGGATTTGTGTTCGAGTTTCTGCTTTTCTATTCTTGTTCTGTATTTTTGGAAAGTTTCAGTATAGTGGCACGAGCTGGATACCTGTTCGAAGTGTGCACCGAGGACGTTTGCCTGATCTTCTAAGGTATCACCCTGAGTGTTTACGAGTGGAAGTGTGTGTACTTGTTTTCCTGCTATCCTACCGACCATGTTCCAGACTTTAGCCTCCTGTGTGTATGAATTAACCCCTGATAAAAACTTCTGCCAGCTTTCTCTTCTGGCCTGCCGACGCGTTCTCCTGCCTTGAGACTTTATTTTCTTGAAGGTTTCAAGATTTTCGGCTGTCGGTGAGTTCCGAAGCAGCCTCCAAGCTCTGTTTTGCTGTTTGCACGCGTTTCGGAATTCAGAGTTCCACCACGGCACACGTCGTTTTCCAGGTTGTCCATTTGTTTGTGGGATGCATTTTGTTGCAGCATCAATCAAAAACGCTGTGAAGTAGTTCACAGCAACATTAATGTTCAAAGTACAGATGTCATTCCAACCTAGACTAGCGATAGTATAAAACTGTTTCCAGTCGGCTCTGTTTATTAGCCACTTGGGAACACGTGGTGGGCACTCGGTTACTTTAGTTGTGCTCAAAACTACGGGGAAGTGGTCACTTCCGTACAGATTACTGACGACATTCCACTGGAGTAGAGCGACAAGGGATGGAGATGCTATGCTTAGGTCTATGGAGGAGTTGGTGTTATTAGCGAGATTATAATAGGTTGGTTCTTTTCGGTTTAGGAGAGACGCGCTCGACGATAGAAGGAACTGTTCGATCAGTCGACCTCGCGCGTCATACCGAGAGTCACCCCATAGCCTGCTATGCGCATTAAAGTCTCCAAGGAGAACATAAGGTTCCGGAAGTTCATCAATTAAAGAGTGTAAATCACGTTTTTGTAGCTGATAACTAGGAGGAATGTAAATCGTGCAGATTGTGATCAGTTTATCAAAAAGAACCGCTCGAACAGCCACTGCCTCAAGGGATGTTTGGAGTTGTAAGTGTGTGCATGCAATTCCTTGATTCACTATGATGGCAACACCTCCGGATGATGTCGTGGCATCATCACGGTCCTTTCGAAAAATAACGTATTTGCGAAAAAAATTTGTGTGTTTTGAATTAAGGTGTGTTTCTTGTACACACAGCACTTTTGGTGAGTGTTCGTGTAGAAGTTCTTGGCTGTCGTCAAGGTTTCTGAGAAGGCCCCTGACGTTCCATTGTATAATTTGAGTGTTCATGGTGAATGTAAAATAATGCTGTGTGTACAAAAAGCGAGTGGCTGTTTAGACGGGAAGTTTGAGTTCACTTAACAGGGCCGTCACCAGGCCCTGTTATTTGCTTTTTTGTTTTCTTGGCGTGCTCCAAGGAGCCACGCCGCTCTTTCGGCACCAAGGGTGCCGACGTATCCATCGCCTCCTCGGAGGCACTGGATGCCCGCACGTGCGAGCTTGTGGTTCGGAGTTTAGGCCTCGCCTGGTGAGGGGAGGCCTTGAGACCCGAAGACCCTGGAGTCTCCGGCCTCAATTCACTAGGAGGCGGAGTAGACTGAACTACTGCCGCCTTCGGAGCAGGTGCCACTGCCGTCGGCTCGCTCTGTGCTGGCCGAAGGAGTGGCGAGGGCTTGTGCAGCGTTGCCCCCTGACGCGCCGCATCAGCATATGTAGCGCCATAAAATGGCGACACTCTTCGTCTTGCTTCCTTAAATGTGATGTTTTCTTTGACTTTAAGAGTGATTATTTCTTTTTCTTTCTTCCAGTTAGGGCACGAACGCGAATACGCGGCGTGTTCTCCGTCACAATTCACGCAGTGAGGCGTAGTAACACAGTTATCAGATGGGTGGCCGTGGCTACCACATCTTGCACAAGTTTCCTGACCCCGGCAGTTCTGCGAGCCATGACCAAATCGTTGACATTTATAACACCGTCTTGGATTGGGAATGTAGGGACGGACAGAGAGTTTGATGTATCCTGTGTCTATAGATGAAGGCAGTGTGCTAGATGCGAAGGTGAGTATTAAATGTTTAGTAGGTATTTCTTTGTTGTCTCGTCTGATGACGATTCGTTTCACATCTGTGACATTTTGCTCTTTCCACCCTTCAAGCAGTTCCTGTTCAGACATTTCAAGAAGGTCTGCTTCTGAAACAACTCCGCGTGATGTGTTCATTGATCTATGGGGTGAAATAGATACTGGGATATTACCAAATGCTACGAGACTGTTAAGTTTTTCATAGTGGTGTTTTTCAGGTAGCTCAAGGAGAAGGTCTCCGCTAGCCATCTTTGTAACCTTGTATCCTGGGCCAAAGACCTCTGTCAGAGATTTAGCAACAAGAAATGGAGATAGTGCTCTGGCTTGTTTTGTTTGGTTTTCGCTGTGCACAACATGGAATTTGGGAAAGCATTGTCTGGGTTTGCTGAAAATTGATATGTCATCGGTGCGTCCCCTCTTAGGCGGGAGACGATCTAGGAGACGGGGAAATGCAGGTGTTCCCATAGTAGTGTACTTTTTGTTCGGCAGTAATGGCGAATACCCACCATGGAGTCCAACCAGGGGACGCTGAAGCACTTAATAGCATAAGGCTGCAGACGCCAGCCGTACATTGCCACTATAACCAAATATAACTACTCAAGGTTGAGTAGTTACACAAGGTTAACCCTTGCCGTCATGAAAAATCGGAAGTAAATGGAAGGGAGAAGAAGACAGGACTGATTTAAAGACGAGAAAAGACTAAGATGTAGGAAGAGAGAGAAAGGAAAAGGCGACTGCCGATTTCCCCTGGGTGGGTCAGCCCAGGGGTGCCGTCTACGTGAAGCCGGGGCCAAAGAGGTGTGTTGCCTCTGCCGGGGGGCCTTAAAGATCCAATCACCCAGCGTCGGCTCAACCCCCAGGATCCCCTTTTCCCCGGACACGGCAAAGCCACGCATGGCTAGGCGTGGGAGGGAGTAGAAACTCCCCCGTTAGCTCGGGTCCGTGGTGTCGCTACACACCAAACGCCTACTTGCGCAGGCGCCCCTGCGGGGGTCTGTCTTGACGTCTGTCATGACGTCTGTCATGACGTCATTCTTGACGTCTGTCTGGGCGTCTATCTTGACGTGTGTCTTGACGTCTGTCTGTCTGGACGTCTGCCTTGACGTCTGTCTAGACGTCTGTCTCGACGTCTGTCTTGACGTCTGTCTGGACGTCTGTCTTGATGTCTGTCTTGACGTCTGTCAGGACGTCTGTCTGGACGTCATTCTTGATGTCTGTTTGTTCGTCTCTCTGGATGTCTGTCTTGACGTCTGTCTGCCTGGACGTCTGTCTTGACGTCTGTCTGTCTGGATGTCTGTCTTGACGTCTGTCTGGACAAGTGTCTTGACTCTGTCTGTCTGGACGTCGGTCTGGACGTCTGTCGTAACGTCTGTCTTAACATCTGTCTGGGCGTCTGTCTGGACGTCTGTCTTGACGTCTGTCTGGACGTCTGTCTGTCTGAAGATTTGTCTGTCTTGACATCTGTCATGACGTGATTCGAGACGTCTCTCAGGACGTCTGTCTGGACGTCATTCTGGACGTCATTCTTGACATCTGTCTGGATGTCTGTCTTGACGTCTGTCTGGACGTCTGTCTTGACGTCTGTCTGTCTGGACGTCTGTCTTGACCTCTCTCTGTCTGGACATCTATCTGGACGTCATTCTGGACGTCATTCTTGACGTCTGTCTGGACGTCTGTCTTAACATGTCTGGGCGTCTGTCTGGACGTCTGTCTTGACTTCTGTCTGGACGTCTGTCTGTCTGAAGATTTGTCTGTCTTGACGTCTGTCATGACGTGATTCTTGACGTCTGTCTTGACGTCTGTCTTTCATGACGTCATTCTTGACGTCTCTTTTGACGTCTGTTTGGACGTCTGTGTTGACGTCTATCTGAAGGTATCTAGACGTCTGTCTGGACGTCTGTCCTGACGTCTGTCTGGACGTCTGTCTTGACGTCTCTCTTGACGTCTGTCATGACGTGATTCTTGACGTCTGTCTGAACATCTGTCTCGATGTCTGTCTGGACGTCTGTCTTGACGTCTGTCTTGACGTCTGGCTGTCTGGACGTCTCTCTTGACATCTGTCTGGACGTCTGTCTGGACATCTGTCTGGACGTCTGTCCTGACGTGTGTCTGTCTGGACGTCTGTCTGGACGTCTGTCTGGGCGTCTGTCTTGACGTCTGTCTGGACGTCTGTCTTGACATCTGCCTGGATGTCTGTCTTAACGTCTGTCTGTCTACACGTCTGTCTGGACGTCTGTCTGGACATCTGTCTGGACGTCTGTATTGACGTCTGTCTTAACATCTTTCTCGACATCTGTCTGTCAGGACATCTGTCTGTCTTGACGTCTGTCATGACGTGATTCTTGACGTCTGTCTGGACGTCTGTCTCGACGTCTGTCTGGACGTCTGTCTTGACGTCTGTCTGTCTGGACGTCTGTCTTGACGGCTGTCTGGACGTCTGTCTGGACGTCTGTCTGGACGTCTGTCTTGACGTCTGTCTGTCTGGACGTCTGTCCAGACTTCTCTCTTGACGTCTGTCTGGACGTCTGTCTGGACGTCATTCTTGACGTCTGTCTGGACGTCTGTCTTGCGTCTGTCTGTCTGGACATCTGTCTGTCCTGACGTCTGTCTGATTATATATGGTGTTTTTTGGCGCAAGGGCCATTTGATGGCCAAAGAGAGCCAGTTCATGAGACAGGAATGTGGATAATGGTTGTGATTAGCGGCTGTATAAGGGCCATAAATTCCTCGCAGTAAAGTGGATAAAAACATACAAGTAATAAAACCATGACTATGCCGTGAAAGGTGTGCATGTTGTGAATAGGTGACAAAAGTTGGTGATAATGAAAAACGATGGTGGACATGTATGGCATTAGCACAAGTACCTCACACGTTAGTACCCTTGCGTGCAAGGGCCGTGAGGCAAGTGCTTTCCTGTGTAGCCAGCGCAGCGAAAGCCTCTCTAGAGAGGTCGTGCTACGGTATGCCCGGGTATATGATATTAAAATTATGAATTTCCTTTAAAAACGCTAATAATGATTTGTGACTAAAAAGTGGTTCCCTACCGACGAACATTGCAGGGTGTAAAGGTATATGTTGTCGGTAGGATAGTGGGAAGTGTTGTCTTCTTAGAGTGTCTAAATGTTTACATTGAGTTAGGACATGAAGAACTGTTAATGCCTCACCACATTTATCACACAATGGTGGATCACCACCGGACAAAAGATGTGTGTGTGTCGTGTATATGTGTCCTATCCTGAGTCTTGTTAGTGTTACCTCTGTTAGACGTGATTTTGATACTGGTGGCCAATGGCCAAGGTGTGGCTTGATAACGTGTAGTTTGTTTTTTGTGTGTGTATCCCACTTGCTCTGCCAGTAGTCCCTGAGGTTTCGTTTGAGAGATTGCTTCAGATCAAGGACCGGGATTGATATGGGTGTAGGGGCAGTGTTTTTGTGGACGGATGCAGCGAGCTGATCTTCCCTCACCGTTGCTTTGGACCTCACGGTGCCCTGGCACCCAGCACACCACAACATGTTGGTTGAGTGTGTAGAGTGTGCAAAATATGGAGTACCTGATGTCTGTCTGGACGCCTGTCTTGACGTCTGTCTGTCTTGATGTCTGTCTGGACATCTGTCTGTCAGGACGTCTGTATTGACGTCTGTCTGTCTCGATGTCTGTCTGGACGTCTGTCTGGACGTCTGTCTGTCTGGACGTCTGTCTTGACGGCTTTCTGGACGTCTGTCTGGACGTCTTTCTGTCTGGACGTCTGTCCGGACGTCTCTCTTGACGTCTGTCTGGACGTCTGTCTGGACATCATTCTTGACGTCTGTCTGGACGTCTGCCATGACGTCTGTCATGACGTGATTCTAGACGTCTGTCTGGACGTCTTTCTTGACGTCTGTTCGTCTGGCTGTCTGTCTTGACGTCTGTCTGGACGTCTGTCGGACGTCTGTCTGGACGTCTGTCTTGATGTTATTCTAGATGTCTGTCTTGACGTCTGTCTACACATCTGTCTTGACGTCTGTCTTGACGTCTGTCTAGACGTCTGTCTGGACGTCTGTCTTGACGTCTGTCTTGACGTCTGTCTTGACGTTTGTCTTGACGTCTGTCTGTCTTGACATCTGTCTGTCTTGACGTCTGTCTTGACGTCTGTCTGCGTCTGTCTTGACGTCTGTCTAGTCGTCTGTCTGGACGTCTGTCTTGACGTTTGTCTCGACGTCTGTCTGGACGTCTGTCTCGACGTCTGTCTGGACGTCTGTCTTGACATCTGTCTGTACGTCTGTCTGGATGTCTGACTGGACGTCTGTCTGGACGTCTGTCTTGATGTTTGTCTTGACGTCTCTCTGTCTGGACGTCTATATTGACGTCTGTCTTGATGTCTGTCTGTCTGGATGTCTGTCTTGACGTCTGTCTGGATGTCTGTCGACATCTGTCTGGACGTCCGTCTTGACATCTGTCTTAATGTCTATCTTGACGTCTGTCTGGACGTCTCTCTTAGCGTCTGTCTTGACGTCTGTCTGTCTGGACAGCTGTCTGGCTTGACGTCTGTCATGACGTCATTCCTGACGTCTGCCTGGACGTCTGTCTTGACGTGATTCTAGATGTCTGTCTGGACGTCTGTCTCGACGTCTGTCTGGACGTCTGTCTTGACGTCTGTCATGAAGTCATTCTTGACATCTGTTTGGACATCTGTCTGGACGTCTGTCTTGACGTCTGTCTGGACGTCTGTCTGGACGTCTGTCTGGACGTCTGTCTTGACATCTGTCTGGACGTCTTTCTCGATGTCTGTCTGTCTGGACATCTGTCTGTCTTGACGTATCTCATGACGTGATTCTTGACGTTTCTCTTGACGTCTGTCTGGACGTCTGTCTTGACGTCTGTCTTGACGTCTGTCTTGACGTCTGTCTGTCTTGACATCTGTCTGTCTTGACGTCTTTATTGACGTCTGTCATGACGTCTGTCTTGACGTCTGTCTGGACGTCATTCTGGGCGTAATTCTTGACTTCTGTCTTGGTGTCTGTCTTGACGTCTGTCTGTACGTCTGTCTTGACGTCTGTCTGTCTGGACGTCTGCCTTGACGTCTGTCTGTCTGGACGTCTGTCTTGACGTCTGTCTGGACGTCTGTCTTGACGTCTGTCTGGACGTCTGTCTTGACATCTGTCTGTCTGGACGTCTGTCTGGACGTCTCTCTTGACATCTGTCTGAACGTCTGTATTAACGTCTGTCTGTCTGGATGTCTGTCTTGACGTCTGTTTGGACGTCTGTTTTGACGTCTGCCTGTCTAGATGTCTGTCTTCACGTCTGTCTGAACGTCTGTCTGGACGTCTGTCTTGACGTCTGTCAGTCTGGACGTCTGTCTTGACATCTGTGTGGACGTCTGTCTGTCCGGACTTCTGTCTTAACATTTGTCTAAACGTCTGTCTTGACGTCTGTCTGGACGTCGGTCTGTCTGGACATATGTCTGTCTTAATGTCTGTCTTGACGTCTGTCATGACGTCATTCTTGATGTCTGCCTGGATGTCTGTCTTGACGTCTGCCTAGACGTCTGTCTTGACGTCTGTCTTGACTTCATTCTGGATGTCATTCTGGACGTCTGTCTGGACGTCTGTCTGGACGTCTGTCTTGACCTCTGTCTGGACGTCTGTCCTGACGTCTGTCTGGACACCTGTCTGGACGTCTGTCTTGACGTCTGTCATGACGTCATTCTTGACGTCTGTCATGACGTCATTCTTGACGTCTGTCTGGACGTCTGTCTGTTTGGACGTCTGTCTTGACGGCTGTCTAGTCGTATGTCTAGACGTCTGTCTGGACGTCTGTCTGGACGTCTGTCTTGACGTCCGTCTAGACGTCTGTCTTGACGTCTCTCTGGACGTCTGTCTTGGCGTCTGTCTGTCTGGACATCTGTCTGTCTTGACTTCTGTTTTGACGTCATTCTTGACGTCTGTCTGGACGTCATTCTTGACGTCTGTCTGGACGTCTGTCTTGACGTCTGTCATGACGTCTGTCATGACGTCATTTTTGACGTCTGTCTGGACGTCTGTCTTGACATCTGTCTGTCTGGACGTCTGTCTTGACGGCTGTCTGGTCGTATGTCTGGACGTCTGTCTTGACGTCAGTCTGGACGTCTGCGTTGACGTCTTTCTAGACGTCTGTCTGGACGTCTGTCTTGACATCTGTCATGATGTCTGTCTGTCTGGACGTCTGTCTGGACATCTGTCTAGACGTCTGTCTGGACATGTGTCTTGATGTCTGTGTAGACATCTGTCTTGACGTCTGTATGGATGTCTGTCTTGGCGTCCTTCTGGACGTCTGTCTGTCTGGACGTCTGTCTTGACGGCTGTCTAGTCATATGTCTGGACGTCTGTCGTGACGTCTGTCTGGACGTCTGTCTTGACGTCTGTCATGACGTGATTCTTGACGTCTGTCTGGACGTCTGTCTCGACGTCTGTCTTGGCGTCTGTCTGTCTGATGATGATGATGATGATGTTTGATGTTTTATGGCGCAAGGGCCGATTCACGGCCAAAGAGCGCCAGTTCATCTAACTAAAAATATGGACATTGATTGTGATAAGCGGCTGTATAAAGCCATAAAATTCCTTGCAGTAAGGCGGGTAAAAACATACAAATAATAAAATCATGACCATGCCGTGAAAGGTGTGTGTGGTGTGAATAGATTACAAAAGTTGGTGATAACAAAAGACGGTAGTGGATATGTATGGCATTAGCACATGTGCCTCACTCGTTCATACCCTTGAGTCCAAGGGCCGTGAGGCATGAGCTTTCTTGTGTAGCCACCGCAGCACAAACCTCTCTGGAGAGGTCATGCTACGGTATGCCCGGGTATATGACATGAAAGCTATGAATTTCTTTTAAAAACGCTAACAATGATTTATGACCAAAAAGCGGTTCCCTACCGACAAACATTGCAGGGTGTAAAGGTGTATGTTGTCGGTAGAGTAATGGAAAATGTTGTTTTCTTAGAGTTTCTAAGTGTTTACACTGAATTAACATGTGACGGACGGTTAAGGATTCACCACATCTATCACATAATGGTGGATCGCCACCAGACAACAGATATGTGTGTGTCGTGTATGTGTGTCCTATCCTGAGTCTCGTTAGTGTTACCTCTGTATGACGCGATTTCGATACGGGCAGCCAATGACTAAGGTATGGCTTAATAATGTGCAGTTTGTTTTGTGTGTGTGTATTCCACTTGCTCTGCCAGTAGTCCCTGAGGTTTCGTTTGAGAGACGGCTTAAGATCGAGGGCCGGGATTGGTATGGTTGTAGGGGCAGTGCTTTTGTGGACGGATGCAGCGAGCTGATCCGCCCTCACGTTGCCTTGAATCTCACGGTGCCCTGGCACCCAGCACACTACATTTTGTTTGAGTGTATAGATTGTGCACAAAATGGAGTAAAGTGAGATGAGGACCGGGTTTTTTTTGTTTTTTAAGACTGTGCAGAGCCGTTATCACGATGAGGGAGTCTGTATAACTTACTGCTTTTTGTATGTGTAATTGTTTGATGTGTTTAGCTGCCACAAGTATTGCGTAAGCTTCCGCTGTGAAGATACTTGTGCCTGGATGTAGAGGGCCAGCATCCGAAAAGGATGGGCCGACAACAGCGTAGGACACAGAGGAGTCGGACTTGGAGGCATCTGTAAAGAACTCAGGACGTGTGTATTTGTGTTGAAGTTCCAAGAAGTATGTTCGGATATGGGCAATAGGCGCATGTTTTGTAACTTCATGAAAGGACACATCACAGTCTATAGTCTGCCATTGCCACGGTGGCAGATATGCTACAGGAGCCATTAAACTGTGTTCAAGTGAGACCCCAGTTTCCTCCGCTAGACTTTTGAGGCGAACTGAGAGGGGCTGCCTCATCGAAGGCCTGTTTTGAAACAGAATGGTGCTTGACAAATCATTAATAGTAGTGTATGAGGGGTGCTTCTTATCTGCTTTCACCTTAGGGAAATAAACAAAGTACATGTAAGTTCTCTGCAGATGAAGCGACCACTCATTTGACTCAACATAAAGGCTTTCCTCACGGCAATGCCTCACCGCAGAGCCGAACCACGAGATTGAAGTAACTAGAAGAATAAGAATGGGGTGGAGCACATTCGGCAAGCACTCTCAAAGTATGACAAGTAGATTGCCACTATCCCTCAAGAGGAAGGTATATAACAGCTGTATCTTGCCGGTACTTAGCCACAGAGCAGAAACCTGGAGACTTACAAAGAGGGCTCAGCTTAAATTGAGGACGACGCAGCGAGCAATAGAAAGAAAAATGGTAGGTGTAAGCTTAAGAGACAAGAAGAGAGCAGAGTGGATTAGGGAACAAACGGGGGTTAAGGATATCATAGCTGAAATCAAGAAGAAGAAATGGACATGGGCAGGGCATGTAGCGCGTAGACAGGATAACCGCTGGTCATTAAGGGTAACTGACTGGATTCCCAGAGAAGGGAAGCGGGTTAGGGGGAGACAGAAGGTTAGGTGGGCAGATGAGATTAAGAAGTTTGCGGGTATAAATTGGCAGTAGCAAGCACAGGACCGGGTTAACTGGCGGAACATGGGAGAGGCCTTTGTCCTTCAGTGGACGTAGTCAGGCTGATGATGATGATGATGATGAAAGGCTTTCTACGGGGCTGGAGCGAAAAGCACCCGTAGAAAGGCGGATGCTCAAATGGTGCACGGGGTCCAGCATCTTCAAGGCACTTTGAGTAGCAGACTGATAGACAACGGCTCCATAATCTAAGCGGGTGCGAATGAGGCTTCTATAGAGGTTCATGAGACATTGCCGGTCACTACCCCACGTAGTATGTGACAACACTTTTAAAATATTCATGGCTTTTAAACATTTTGTTTTTAGATACTTGATGTGCGGTACGAAGGTCAACTTGTTGTCCAAGATTAATCCTAAGAATTATGTTCCACATTGACAGACAGACGTTGACCGTTCAATTCAATGTCGGGTTCTGAGTGCATGCCTCTCTTTCGGGAGAACAAGACACACGTGCTCTTTTGTGGGTTCAGTCGGAATCCGTTTTGCTCTGCCCATTTGGAGACTTTGTTTAAACCTAACTGAACCTGTCGCTCACACATTACCAGATTGCAAGATCTAAAGCCAAGCTAGACGTCGTCGACATATGTACAATAAGACATATTGCGATGGATAGACAAGTGCATGGAATTCATCTTGATGAGAAAAAGTGTGCAGCTAAGTACACCACCTTATAGCACGCCTGTTTCTTGGACAAATGTTTGGGAAAGAACCGTGCCCACTCGGACACGGAATGTCCGGTTTGACAGGTAACTTTCGATTATGTGAAACATGCTCCCGCGCACACCAAGGTGGGACAGGTCTCTTAGAATTCCGAAACGCCATGTTGTATCATAAGCCTTTTCGATATCGAGGAATACAGAGAGAAAATATTGTTTATGGACGAAGGCGTCCCTTATCCGTGCCTCGATACGAACAAGGTGGTCTGTGGTGGATCTACTTTCTCGAAACCCACACTGAAATGGGTCGAGCAAATTGTTTCTTTCAAGGAAATGTACAAGTCTGCAGTTTATCATTTTTCGAAGATTTTTCACAAGCAGCTTGTGAGTGCAATAGGCCTATAACTCGAAGGTAAAGAAGGGTCCTTGTCCTTTTTCAAAATGGGAATTACAATAGCCTCTTTCCAGGAGTTAGGGATAGTGCCAGAAAACCAGATAGCATTGTACAAAGTAAGGTTTTTCGTGTTTCGATCGGTAGGTTTTTTAACATTTCATAAACGACACGGTCAGAACCTGGGGCAGAAGTACTGCAAGAGTTTAGAGACATTCGCAGCTCAGCTAGGCTGAACGCTTGATTATATGCGTCATATCCAGTGAATTTGTGTTCGAGTTTCTGCTTTTCTATTCTTGTTCTGTATTTTTGGAAAGTGTCAGTATAGTGGGATGAGCTGGACACCTGTTCGAAGTGTGCACCGAGGAAGTTTGCCTGATCTTCCAAGGTGTCACCCTGAGTGTTTACGAGTGGAAGTGTGTGTACTTGTTTTCCTGCTATCCTACCGACCATGTTCCAGACTTTAGCTTTCTGTGTGTGTGAATTGATCCCTGACAAAAACTTCTGCCAGCTTTCTCTTCTGGCCTGCCGACGCGTTCTCCTGCCTTGAGACTTTATTTTCTTGAAGGTTTCAAGATTTTCGGCTGTCGGTGAGTTCCGAAGCAGCCTCCAAGCTCTGTTTTGCTGTTTGCGCGCATTTCGGCATTCAGAGTTTCACCATGGCACACGCCGTTTTTCAGGGTGTCCATTTGTTTGTGGGATGCATTTTTTGCAGCATCAATCAAAAATGCTGTGAAGTAGTTAACGGCAACATCAATGTTCAAAGTACTTATGTCATTCCAACCTAGACGAGCGATGGTATAAAAGTGTTCCCAGTCGGCTCTGTTTATGAGCCACTTGGGAACACGTGATGGACACTCAGTTACTGTATTTGTGCTCAAAACTATGGGGAAGTGTTCACTTCCGTATAGATTACTGATGACTTTCCACTGGAGTAGAGGCACAAGAGATGGTGATACTATGCTTAGGTCTATGGAGGAGTAGGTGTTATTGGCGAGATTATAATAAGTTGATTCTTTTCGATTCAGGAGACACGCGCTCAAGGAGAGAAGCAACTGTTCAATCAGTCGACCTCGCGCGTCATACCGAGCGTCACCCCATAGCCTGCTATGCGCACTAAAGTCTCCAAGGAGAACATAAGGCTCCGGAAGTTCATCAATTAAAGAGTGTAAATCCAGTTTTTGCAGCTGATAGCTAGGAGAGATGTAAATAGTGCAGATTGTGATTATTTTATCAAAAAGAACCGCTCGAACAGCCACTGCCTCAAGGGATGTTTGGAGTTGTAAGTGTGTGCATGCAATTCCTTGATTCACTATGATGGCAACACCTCCGGATGATGCCATGGCATCATCACGATCCTTTCGAAAACTAACGTATTTGCGAAGAAATTTTGTGTGTTTTGAATTAAGGTGTGTTTCTTGTACACACAGCACTTTTGGTGAGTGTTAGTGTAGGAGTTCTTGGATGTCGTCAAGGTTTCTGAGAAGGCCCCTGACGTTCCATTGTATAATTTGAGTGTTCATGGTGAATGTAAAATAATGCTGTGTGTACGAAAAGCGAGTGGCTGTTTAGACGGGGAGTTTGAGTTCACTTAACAGGGCCGTCACCAGGCCCTGTTATTTGCTTTTTTGTTTTCTTGGCGGACTCCAAGGAGCCACGCCGCTCTTTCGGCACCAAGGGTGCCGACGTAACCATTGCCTCCTCGGAGGCACTGGATGCCCGCACGTGCGGGCTGTTAGTTTGGATTTTGGGCCTCGCCTGGAGAGGGGAGGCCTTGAGACCCGAAGACTCTGGAGTCTCCGGTCTCTGTTTGGGAGTAGGCGGTGTACCCTGGGCTACAGCCGCCTTGGGGGCAGGTGCCACAGCCGACGGCTCGCTCTGCGCAGGCCGACGGGGTGGCGAGGACTGCTGCGGCGTTGCCCCCTGACGCGCCGCATCAGCTTATGTTGCGCCGTAAAATGGCGACACTCTTCGTCTTGCTTCTTTGAATGTGATGTTTTCTTTGACTTTAAGAGTGATTATTTCTTTTTCTTTCTTCCAGTTAGGACACGAACGCGAATACGCGGCGTGTTCCCCGTCACAATTCACGCAGTGAGGCGTAGTAACACAGTTATCAGATGGATGGCCGTGGCTACCACATCTTGCACAAGTTTCCTGACCCCGGCTGTTCTTCGAGCCATGACCAAATCGTTGACATTTATAACACCGTCTTGGATTGGGAATGTAGGGACGGACAGAGAGTTTGATGTATCCTGTGGCTATAGATGAAGGCAGTGTGCTAGATGCGAAGGTAAGTATTAAATATTTGGTAGGTATTTCTTTGTTGTCTCGTCTGATGACGATTCGTTTCACATCTGTGACATTTTGCTCTTTCCACCCTTCAAGCAGTTCCTGTTCAGACATTTCAAGAAGGTCCGTTTCTGGAACAACTCCGCGTGAGGTGTTCATTGATCTATGAGGTGAAATAGATACTGGGATATTACCAAATGCTACGAAACTGTTAAGTTTTTCATAGTGGTGTTTTTCAGGCAGCTCAAGGAGAAGGTCTCTGCTAGCCATCTTTGTAACCTTGCATCGTGGGCCAAAGACCCCTGTCAGAGATTTAGCAACAAGAAATGGAGATATTGCTCTGGCTTGTTTTGTTGGGTTTTCGCTGTGCACAACATGGAATTTCGGAAAGCATTGTCTGGGTTGGCTGAAAACTGATATGTCATCGGTGCGTCCCCTCTTATGCGGGAGGCGATCTAGGAGACGGAGAAATGCAGGTGTTCCTATAGTAGCGTACTTTTTGTTCGGCAGCTATGGCCACCACCCACCATGGAGTCGAACCAGGGGACGCTGAAGCACTTAATAGCATAAGGCTGCAGACGCCAGCCGTACATTGCCACTATAACCAAATATAACTACTCAAGGTTGAGTAATTACACAAGGTTAACCCTTGCCGCCATGAAAAATCGGAAGTAAATGGAAGAGAGAAGAAGACAGGACAGATTTAAAGACGAGAAAAGACTAAGATGTAGGAAGAGAGAGATAGGAAAAGGCGACTGCCGATTTCCCCTGGGTGGGTCAGCCCAGGGGTGCCGTCCACGTGAAGCCGGGGCCAAAGAGGTGTGTTGCCTCTGCCGGGGGGCCTTCAAGGTCCAATCACCCAGCTTTTGCTCAACCCTCAGGATCCCCTTTTCCCCGGACACGGCAAAGCCACGCACGGCTAGGCGTGGGGGGGAGCCGAAACTCCCCCGTTAGCTCGGGTCCGTGGTGTCGCTACACACCAAACGCCTACTTGCGCAGGCGCCCCTGCGGGGTGTCTTGACGTCTGTCTCTCTGGACATCTGTCTGTCTTGACGTCTGTATTGACGTCTGTCCTGACGTCTGTCTTGACGTCTGTCTGGACGTCATTCTGGACGTCATTCATGACGTCTGTCTGGATGTCTGTCTTGACGTCTGTTTGGACGTCTGTCTTGACGTCTGTCTGTCTGGACGTCTGTCTGGACGTCTCTCTTGACGTCTGTCTCGACGTCTGTCTGTCTGGACGTCTGTATGGACGTCTGTCTTGGCGTCTGTCTTGACGTCTGTCTGTCTGGACATCTCTCTGTCTTGACGTCTGTCATGACGTCATTCTTGTGTCTGTCTGGACGCCTGTCTTGACACCTGTCTTGACGTCTGTCTGGACGTCTGTCTGTCTGGACATCTGTCTGTCTCGACGTCTGTCGGGACGTCTGTCTGTCTGGCTGTCTGTCTTGACATCTGTCTGTCTGGCTGTCTGTCTTGACGTCTGTCTGGACGTCTGTCGTGACGTCTGTCATGACGTTTGTCTGTCTGAATGTCTGTCTTGACGTCTGTCTTGAAGTCTGTCTGGACATCTGTCTTGACGTCTATCTGGATGTCTGTCTTTCTGGAGATCTGTCTGGAGATCTGTCTGTCTTGATGTCTGTCATGACGTGATTCTAGGCGTCTGTCTTGACATCTCTCTGTCTGGACACCTGTCTGGACATCTGTCCTGACGTCTGTCTGGACGTCTGTCTTGACGTCTGTCAAG
Source organism: Rhipicephalus annulatus (assembly GCA_013436015.1). Classification (NCBI taxonomy): domain Eukaryota; kingdom Metazoa; phylum Arthropoda; class Arachnida; order Ixodida; family Ixodidae; genus Rhipicephalus; species Rhipicephalus annulatus. The sequence continues at coordinate 33,496 of WOVY01006108.1, read as the reverse complement.
ACGTCTGTCTGTCTGGACGTCTGTCTGGACGTCTGTCTTGACGTCTGTCTGTCTGGCTGTCTGTCTTGACGTCTGTCTGTCTGGCTGTCTGTCTTGATGTCTGTCTGGGCGTCTGTCTGGACGTCTGTCGTGACGTCTGTCTGGACGTCTGTCGTGACGTCTGTCATGACGTCTGTCTGTCTGGAGATCTGTCTGGAGATCTGTCTGTCTTGACGTCCGTCTTGACGTCTGTCTTGACGTCTGTCATGACCTGATTCTAGACGTCTGTCTCGACGTCAGTCTAGACGTCTGTCTTGACATCTGTCTGTCTGGACATCTGTCTGGACGTCTGTCTTGACGTCTGTCTGGACGTCTGTCTTGACGTCTGTCAAGATGTCTGTCTGTCTGGACGTCTCTCTTGACGTCTGTCTGGACGTCTGTCTGTCTGAACGTCTGTATTGACGTCTGTCTGTCTGGATGTCTCTCTTGACGTCTGTTTGGACGTCTGTCCTGACGTCTGTCTGTCTAGATGTCTGTCTTGACGTCTGTCTTGATGTCTGTTTTGACGTCTGCCTGTCTAGATGTCTGCCTTGACGTCTGTCTGGACGTCTGTCTTGACGTCTGTCTGGACGTCTGTCTTGACGTCTGTCTGTCTGGACGTCTGCCTTGACGTGTCTGTCTAGACGTCTGTCTTGATGTCTGTCTTGACGTCTGTCTGGACGTCTGTCTTGACGTCTGTCTTGACATCTGTCTTGACGTCTGTCTTGACGTCTGTCTGTCTCGACATCTGTCTGTCTTGACGTCTTTATTGACGTCTGTCATGACGTCTGTCTTGACGTCTGTCTGGACGTCTCTCTTGACGTCTGTCTGGACGTCATTCTGGGCGTAATTCTTGACTTCTGCCTGGATGTCTGTCTTGACGTCTGTCTGTACGTCTGTCTTGACGTCTGTCTGTTTGGACGTCTGCCTTGACGTCTGTCTGTCTGGACGTCTGCCTTGACGTCTGTCTGGACGTCTGTCTTGACGTCTGTCAGGACGTCTGTCTTGACGTCTGTCTTTCTGGGCGTCTGTCTGGACGTCTCTCTTGACGTCTGTCTGAACGTCTGTATTGTGGGTATTTAGTATACCAATCCTTTTCATCTGTACATTATCATCATTATCATGTGTTGCTCATGCATCCTCATCGTTGTCACGCAGCATCATCATTTTGGTTCGTTTATCTCAGCTGTCGGCTGGTGGTTCCTCGGGCCTAATAAAGGTCTTCCAAACCAAGACTCCATACGTGGTGGAGCGTGCTGTTGGATCCCCCGCCATCCTCTCGACCACTCTACCCCCTGGAGCTACGTTCAGGTCGCCGCTTGGGCCAGGTGTCCAGAAATATGTCGCACCAAGAAGAGGTCGGTACTGCAGCCGTTCCCACTCCGCCACCGCGTGCCGCGCCTTTTCACGTCATTAGCAGCCTCCAGCGTGAGCCCCATTCCTTCGCTGGTATGCGCGGGGAAGATGTGGAGGAATGGCTGGACGATTTCGAACGGGTCGGCGCTGCTAACCGGTGGGATAACACCTACAAACTCGCTTACGTGTCATTCTACCTCACGGGTGTCGCGAAGACGTGGTTCCTCAACCACTTCATGGACATCCCCGACTGGTCAGCCTTCAAAGATCAGCTTCGTCATGTCTTTGGCACACCGGCTGTCCGTTCAGCTCTCGCAAAGAAAGCTCTTGCGACTCGGAAACAGCCCTTCGGGGAGTCGTATACATCCTACATCGGGGATGTCCTTTCACTTTGCCGACGGGTTGACACCCCAATGACAGAGTCAGACAAGGTACGCCAGCTTCTTAAGGGCATTGGACCCGTCGCTTTCAATGCCCTTGCAATCCAGAATCCGGCTACCGTTGCTGACGTTGCGACAACCTGTCAGCGCCTCGAAGAGCTTGAGTCGATGCGCCTTCAACCGGACAGTGACGCGGCCCGTATTACGACTGATCCAAACCTACGAGAAACGATAAGGGTGATAATACGCGAAGAATTAGAATCAATGGGATTCACACTACCTTCAGTAGGTACCATTCAGCCTTCTTCAACGTCATTGCGGGATGTCATCAGGGAGGAGCTTACGTCCATGACCCATATGGCCCACCTGCAGCCCACTGTCGATCGTACTCTCCCATCGTTCTCGCATGCCGTCGCCGCACCATCAGGCACCGTCAGCTCGACGTCGCCACCACGAACGTACGCGTCGGTTGCTGCCGCACCTCCCAGAAGCTTTCCCACGAGCTTTGCATCACCACCGCCTGAGCCATCATCTGTCCCTCTCACTGCTCTCTCTCCCGGTGCATCTAACACAAGCTACCACCCTCCTTATCGATCGACTCGCCCTACGTGCTATTATTGCGGCTATCGTGGTCACATTTCACGCTTTTGCCGCAAGCGCCAGCAAGATGAGCGCCGAGGGTACGACATACGTGAACGAGACTATATCGCAGGAGCCTCGTACCAGGGCCGTCGTTATTCGTCACCGCCGCGTCGGTCTCCATCTCCGCCAGCATCCGGTGAACTGCGCAGTAGTCTTCGATCAACCAGACGCCGTTCACCATCGCCCTACCGTCGCTCCTCTTCTCCTCTTCAGCCTGCTTCCCTCGCTTCTGATCGGCGTCCGGAAAACTAAGCAATGCAGTTTTTGGAGGACAAACTGCATTCCTACACAGTACTCCAATTCCTCCAGCGCGCCCTTACAATATGATTGCAGTCTCAGTTGAGGGAGTAGACGTTGATGCTTTGGTGGACACTGGGGCTGGGTTTTCTATTATTCGTGCTGATTTGTGTGCCCGTCTTCGAAAAATCACGACGCCTTATGATGGACCAACACTGGTTACAGCCCAGGGAACGATGATTCGCCCTTCCGCTCTCTGTACTGCCCGTGTACTAATCGACGAAATTCTTCATCATATACAATTTGCTGTGCTATCCCCGTGCTCCCATGAACTCATTTTAGGCTGGGACTTTCTTTCCTCTGCTTCTGCGGCTATTTGCTGTGCACAACGTGTCGGTCATCTTACTGACACGGACCACTTGCTTAGTGACGAAACCTACAGGCCACTTCGACTCATCGCTGCTGTAGACATCGAGTTACCCCCGAACGAACATCAATTAGTCACAGTTTTGTCCAACGACGTCGACTCTGGTGACATTTTGGTAACTCCATCGCCCCGTTGCCTTAATAAAGGCATAGCTATCGCATCAGGTGTGGCTCGCTTCAACGATGGATCAGCTGTCCTCGCTGCTACGAACACCACACCAGATAAAATTTTACTGTCGCGGGGCACTACTGTCGCCTGCGTTGCCGATCTGGAGCCTGTGTGCGTCGTGCCTCTTACCCCTGCCTCCTCTAAAGGCCATCCTGGAGATTATGCTGCTTCCTCGGCCTTTACAGCAGCCATCAACAAGGACTTGACAGACTCGCAGAAGCAGCAGCTGCTTGATTTGTTGCAAAAGCATGCAAACTCTTTTGACGTTCATTCATCCAGCCTGGGTCAGACAACTGCTACAGCACATCGTATTCAGACCGACGGAACATCCATTGTGCATCGTCGTCCGCACCGCGTCTCCATAGCCGAACGAAAAATCATTGAGGAAAACGTAGACGATATGCTGCAACGGGAGATAATCCGACCCTCAACCAGTCCTTGGTCGTCTCCAGTGGTTCTGGTGCGTAAAAAAGACGGTTCCGTACGATTTTGTGTCGATTACCGAGCACTCAATAAGATCACTAGGAAGGACGTATACCCCATGCCACGTATCGACGACGCCCTCGATTCTTTACAAGGTGCTGAATTCTTTTCAAGCCTCGACTTGCGTTCCGGCTATTGGCAAATCCCCATGCACGAAGAGGACAAAGAAAAAACTGCGTTTGCAACCCCGGACGGCCTATACGAATTCAATGTTATGCCGTTTGGTCTATGCAATGCGCCCGTAACTTTTGAGCGCTTGATTGACACCGTACTGCGTGGCCTGAAATGGAAGACTTGCCTATGTTACCTCGATGACATTGTTGTATTTTCATCGACGTTTCCTCAACATCTGCAACGCTTGGACGAGGTCCTGACTTGCCTTGCGGGCGCTGGTCTTCAAATTAACACCAAGAAGTGCCATTTCGCCAGCAGATCTATCAATGTCCTCGGTCATGTTGTGAGCAAGGACGGAATTCGTCCAGACCCTGAGAAAACTGCTGCGGTGCTTCGATTCCCTCGCCCTGACAAGCCGAAAGATTTGCGAAGTTTCCTTGGTCTCGCCTCTTACTTTCGGCGATTCATACAAAACTTTGCCTCCATAGCCGCACCACTACATAAGCTACTTGCTTCTGGTACGCCCTTTCAGTGGTCTCAGGAATGTGAATCGGCTTTCGACAAATTGAAGAGTGCCCTCACGACCGATCCTGTACTTTCTCACTTTCACGATGGTGCACCGACCTTCCTCCATACAGACGCTAGCGGCCACGGTTTAGGAGCCGTTCTCCTCCAGCGCGACAACTCTTCGCGAGAGCGAGTCGTTGCGTACGCCAGCCGCGTCATCTCCGCAGCCGAGAGAAACTACACGATCACCGAGAAGGAGTGCCTCGCCATCGTTTGGTCAGTACAGAAATTTTGTCCCTATCTTCATGGCCGCCATTTCACCATCGTGACCGACCACCATGCTTTACGTTGGCTTTCGACACTCAAGAACTTGTCGGGACGCCTCGGCCGCTGGATTCTACGCCTACAAGAATATGATTTTGACATCGTATACAAGTGTGGCAGAAAGCATAGCGACGCCGATGCTCTCTCTCGCTGCCCACTACCAGCGGCTCCCCTCAGCGTTTCCGCAATCACTTTGCACAACACGCCCTCGGAGACCACGTCTACGGCGGTTTCCTCTCTCGCCTCTATGGACCAGCTGCCTTCGGACGACCCGCACGATTTTTCTTCTCGACAGCTGGCTGACCCATACTGTCGACGTATTATAGGCTACCTCACTGGCAGTTCCCATCCACCTAATGCGAGGCTCCGTCGCCAACTCTCGCAGTTTAAGCTGGACAACTCGGTGCTGTACCGCAAAATTTACCATCCTGACGGTCAGCGCTGGGTTCTCGTTCTACCCCGATCGCTTCGGTCCGAAGTCCTCAAAGCACTTCATGACCATCCGACGGCAGGTCACCTTGGTTATCACAAAACCTACGATCGCCTTCGAAGTCGGTTTTATTGGCCAGGTATTACCACTAGTGTAGCTCGGTACGTTGGGTCCTGCACTACCTGTCAATCTAGAAAACTACCCACATCTGCTCCAGCCGGTACACTACAGCCTCTTCCGTGCCCAGCCACACCCTTCGAAGTTGTAGGCATCGATCTTTATGGCCCCCTTCCAGTCAGTGCTGCTGGAAACTGATGGATAGTAACAGCCGTTGACCATTTGACGCGCTACGCCGAGACGGCATCCGTCACTACCGGTTCAGCTTCGGAAATTGCCGATTTCATCCTCCGAGCCATTATACTGCGTCATGGTGCTCCACGTGTATTGCTCAGTGACCTTGGAAGGGCCTTCCTTTCACAACTAGTGAATGAATTTTTTCGCGCTTCTGGCACAACTCACAAGACTGCCTCTAGTTATCATCCCCAAACTAACGCCCTCACTGAGCGATTTCACCGCACTCTTTCTGACATGATCGCCGCCTACATTCAACCAGACCACAAGAACTGGGATGTAGTCCTACCATTCGTCACTTTTGCCTACAATACGGCTATTCAGCGGACAACCGGCTACTCACCATTTTACCTAGTTTATGGACGCTCCCCTACTTCTCTCCTGGACGTCTCTTTCTTTACCTGCCATGTGAATTCATCTCCATCCTCTTCAGAGGAATACATTTTACGGCTCGCAGAGAGCCGCCAACGTGCTCGTATAAACACTGAAGCCCGACAGCAAGACAGAAAGCTGGTTTATGATGAATCCCATCGTGCTGTATCCTTTCAACCTGGAGACGAAGTGCTTCTTTTGACGCCTATTCGCACACCTGGTTTGTGCGACAAATTCCAGCCACGGTTTATCGGGCCGTACACAGTTCTTGAAGAAACTTCACCAGTGAATTATCACGTGACGCCACTTGTAGCCCCAGCTGATCGCCGTTATCGAACTACTGAGGTCGTCCATGTCTCCCGTATGAAGCCCTTCATGCGACGTTCTTTGTCCCCTTGACTTGCCGCGGCCAGGCTGGCCGCTTTCACGTGAGGGGAATTAGTGCGGGCATTTAGTATACCAATCCTCTTCATCTGTACATTATCATCATTATCATGTGTTGCTCATGCATCCTCATCGTTGTCACGTAGCATCATCATTTTGGTTCGTTTATCTCAGCTGTCGGCTGGCGCTTCCTCAGGCCTAATAAAGGTCTTCCAAACCAAGACTCCATAGTATTGACGTCTGTCTGTCTGGATGTCTGTCTTGACGTCTGTTTGGACGTCTGTTTTGACGTCTGCCTGTCTAGATGTCTGTCTCGACGTCTGTCTGAACGTCTGTCTGGACGTCTGTCTTGACGTCTGTCTGGACGTCTGTCTTGACGTCTGTCTGTCTGGACGTCTGTCTTGACATCTGTGTGGACGTCTGTCTGTCCGGACTTCTGTCTTGACATTTGTCTAAACGTCTGTCTTGACGTCTGTCTGAACGTCGGTCTGTCTGGACATATGTCTGTCTTAACGTCTGTCTTGACGTCTGTCATGACGTCATTCTTGACGTCTGTCTGGACGTCTGTCTTGACGTCTTTGTTGACTTCTGTCTGTCTGAATGTCTGTCTTGACGTCTGTCTTGACGTCTGCCTGGACGTCTGTCCTGATGTCTGTCTTGACGTCTGTCTGTCCTGCGTCTGTCTGGACGCCTGTCTTGACGTCTGTCTGTCTTGACGTCTGTCTGGACATCTGTCTGTCAGAACGTCTGTATTGACGTCTGTCTGTCTGGATGTCTGTCTTGACGTCTGTTTGGACGTCTGTCTTGACGTCTGTCTTGACGTCTGTCTGTCTAGATGTCTGTTCTGACGTCTGTCTTGACGTCTGTCTGTACGTCTGTCTGGACGTCTGTCTGTGCGTCTGTCTGGACGTCTGACTGGACGTCTGTCTGGACGTCTGTCTTGACGTCTGTCTAGACGTCTGTCTGGACGTCTGTCTGGACGTCTGTCTGGATCTCCCTCTTGAAGTCTGTCTGGACTTTTGTCTTGACGTCTATCTGGATGTCTGTCTTGACGTCTGTCTGTCTGAACGTCTGTCTTGACGGCTGTCTAGTCGTATGTCTGGACGTCTGTCCTGACGTCTGTCTGGACGTCTGTCTTGATGTCTGTCTGTCTGAACATCTGTCTCGACGTCTGTCTTGACGTCTGTCTTGACGTCAGTCTAGAGGTCTGTCTGGACGTCAGTCTGGATGTCTGTCTAGACGTCTGTCTTGACATCTGTCTTGACGTCTGCCTGGACGTCTGCCTGGACGTCTGCCTAGACGTCTGTCTGTCTTGATGTCTCTCTGGACGTCTGCCTGGACGTCTGTCTGTCTTGACGTCTCTCTGCACGTCTGTCTGTCTCGACGTCTGTCTGGACGTCTGACTGGACGTCTGTCTGGACGTCTGTCCTGACGTCTGTCTGGACGTCTGTCTGGACATCCCTCTTGATGTCTGTCTGGACTTTTGTCTTGACGTCTATCTGGATGTCTGTCTTGACGTCTGTCTGTCTGGACGTCTGTCTTGACGGCTGTCTAGTCGTATGTCTGGTCGTCTGTCTTGACGTCTGTCTGGACGTCTGTCCTGACGTCTATCTGTCTGGACGTCTGTCTTGACGGCTGTCTTGACGTCTGTCTGGACGTCTGTCTTGACGTCTGTCTAGACGTCTGTCTGGACGTCAGTCTAGACGTCTGTCTGGACGTCTGTCTTGACGTCTGTCATGACGTCTGTCTGTTTGGACGTCTGTCTTGACATCTGTCTAGACGTCTGTCTGGACATGTGTCTTGATGTCTGTGTAGACGTCTGTCTTGACGTCTGTGTAGCGGCGCGGTAAGAAGAGACGTGAGATGACGTCGAAGGCGGCAGACGGGGCCGAGCCGATCTCGCCACTTTATTGCAGGCCTGAAGCGGAGCCACGTCGGCTGCCAGCGTTCGACGCGCCAGGTGCGTGAGCTCGTTCTAAATCTCGCGCAGCTTGAGCTGGCGCCAGCTGAACGAGAAACGCGGCGCGGTGATGGAAAAAATGGTGATGGTGATGATGACACTACATCTGTCTTGACGTCTGCCTGGACGTCTGCCTAGACGTCTCTCTGTCTTGATGTCTGTCTGGACGTCTGTCTTGACGTCTGCCTGGACGTCTGTCTGTCTTGACGTCTCTCTGCACGTCTGTCTGTCTCGACGTTTGTCTGGACGTCTGTCTTGATGTCTGTCTGTCTGGCTGTCTGTCTGGACGTCTGTCTGGACGTCTGTCTTGACGTCTGTCTGTCTGGACGTCTGTCTTGACGTCTGACAAGACGTCTGTCTGTCTGGACGTCTGTTTTGACTTCTGTCTGGACGTCTGTCTTGACGTCTATCTGGACGTCTGTTTTGACGTCTATCTTGACGTCTGTCTGGACGTCTGTCTTATCATCTGTCTGGACGTCTTTCTCGACGTCTGTCTGTCTGGACATCTGTCTGTCATGACGTCTGTCCTGACGTCTGTCATGACGTGATTCTTGACGTCTGTCTCGACGTCTGTCTAGATGTCTGTCTTGACGTCTGTCTGTCTGGACGTCTGTCTGGACGTCTCTCTTGACGTCTGTCTGGACGTCTGTCTGGCCGTCGTTCTTGACGTCTGTCTGGATGTCTGTCTTGACGTCTGTCTGTCCTGACGTCTGTCTGGACGCCTGTCTTGACGTCTGTCTGTCTTGACGTCTGTCTTGACGTCTGTCTGGACATCTGTCTGTCAGGACGTTTGTATTGACGTCTGTCTGTCTGGATGTCTATCTTGACGTCTGTTTGGACATCTGTCTTGACGTCTGTCTTGACGTCTGTCTGTCTAGTTGTCTGTTCTGACGTCTGTCTTGACGTCTGTCTGTACGTCTGTCTAGACGTCTGTCTGTGCGTCTGTCTGGACGTCTGACTGGACGTCTGTCTGGACGTCTCTCTTGACGTCTGTCTAGACGTCTGTCTGGACGTCTGTCTGGATCTCCCTCTTGACGTCTGTCTGGACTTTTGTCTTGACGTCTATCTGGATGTCTGTCTTGACGGCTGTCTAGTCGTATGTCTGGTCGTCTGTCTTGACGTCTGTCTGGACGTCTGTCTTGACGTCTATCTGTCTGGACGTCTGTCTTGACGGCTGTCTTGACGTCTGTCTGGACGTCTGTCTTGACGTCTGTCTAGACGTCTGTCTGGACGTCAGTCTAGACGTCTGTCTGGACGTCAGTCTGGATGTCTGTCTGGACGTCTGTCTTGACGTCTGTCATGACGTCTGTCTGTTTGGACGTCTGTCTTGACATCTGTCTAGACGTCTGTCTGGACATGTGTCTGGATGTCTGTGTAGACGTCTGTCTTGACGTCTGTGTATCGGCGCGGTAAGAAGAGACGTGAGATGACGTCGAAGGCGGCAGACGGGGCCAAGCCGATCTCGCCACTTTATTGCAGGCCTGAAGCGGAGCCACGTCGGCTACCAGCGTCCGACGTGCCAGGTGCGTGAGCTCGTTCTAATCCTCGCGCAGCTCGAGCTCGCGCCAGCTGCGCGAGAGACGCGGCGCGGTGATGGAAAAAATGATGATGGTGATGATGACACTACAGGGCTCCCCCCCTAGCGCTTGGCGCGATTTGAACGCATATGAAAAAAAGAAACAGGGCGACAAATGCTATGTACATGAACGGCAGTCCATAAAATGTTCCTTTGGCAAGTCCAGTTTGTCAACGTGTAGTGACCATCGGGAACCAGTGGGTCTCTGGTGGGCGACACTGAGCGTTGCACAGTGGACGAAGAAGTAAGCGCTCGATGGAAAGAAATCCGTATCGGCGGATGGCTCGGTCCCAGAGGTCTTCAATTGTGGAAAGCACCTCTGGAATTTCGAGGTCTCGCGCCACTTGTGATGCGTTTCTGTAGGCGAAAGAGAGGCCGTACTCAGTGACGCTGTGAAGCGACGCGTGACTGAGAACGTGCTCAACTGGTGCACTAAAGTGCGGGCTGTAAAGCGTGTCAAACGGGCCCGTGTCATAGAGGCCGTCGTAGAAGGTGTAGTCACACACGCCGTCCGCAGGCAGCGGCTGCGACTCGTTCGTCGCCGTGCCGAATACGCGGACCACGGGAAATGGCGTCATGGGAGGCTGTGCAGGAAAGACGGGTTCAGTTGTCGCCTCAGTCACTGTCGAGGTATTCGACGCTGGTGGACTGGTGGCAGTGCTTGTTCCCATGCTTTCAGTTGGCTCCACAGTGGTTGTAGTTAGGTCGGTTGACTTGACAGACGTCATAGACAGTTCAGTTGGCTGGTCAGACGTCGTAGGCAGCTCAGTTGGCTCAACAGATGTCGTAGGCAGTTGAGTTGGCTCCACAGATGTCGTAGGCACTTCAGTTGGCTCGACAGGGGTCGGAGACAGTTCAGTTGGCTCGACAGATGTCGTAGATAGTTCAGTTGGCTCGACAGATGGTGTAGGCAGTTCGTACGCGGGACACGCGTCGCTAGTGGCCAGACGAGAGGAAGTCGGGAGGTCAATGACGGGTGAAAGGTCACCTGTGCCAGGCTCCGAGGCGGGCGGCAAGGTGGCCGTCATGGAGTCTGGTGGGGCCACGGTTGGTAGCACACGTTGCGACGCAGTGACAACCCAAAAGTCGCGGTCCCCTGGAAGCGGCTGGTACGTGAGGCCATTGCGGGCGAGCATTGAGGGCAGGCTCTGGCTCCGCGAAGGCACGGCGCTGGGGCCCGTCGTAGACCGCGAAACAGAGACAGCGACAGGGGCGGGGAGGGGGGACGCCGAGTGTGGTCGGCTGCTGGCCGGGTAGGTGCGAGTGGTGTCGCGGGCCTCCACAGGTGACGGGACAGGCGGGGAGTCTGCAGGAAGGTCAGCTGGCCCAGCTGAGGTCGTCGAATCGCCCGGGACAGACAGTTCAGCCGACCAAGTCTCTGCAGAGAATGTGACGGTGCACGGGGCAGCGGCCGGTGTCGAATCTATGTGGCCAGTTGCCGGCAGGGGAATGGTCTGGACTGGCTCTGGGGCGAGAGGCGTCCTGGAAGGTGATGAGCCAGCTGCAGTTGTGTCATTTTTGGCAGGAGGAGCATGTTTAAGGCCGTAAAACTTGAGCACGGCCTCTCGCAAGTGATCGTACGGGCGAGGGCTCCAGGAGAAGTATGTGAGGTGGTGTTTGAGGTCATGTGGAAGATGGTATTCCAATACCTCGTACATGAGCTCTTGGATCCAGATGCCGTTGTGATACAAGGCCGCCGCAAACTCCTCGAACCACGACTCTAGGCGAGAGGTCCGGAACGGGGTCAGTGGCGGGTCGAATTGAGGCTGCCAGGCTTGTGCTGACTGGAGCATGGCCCCGTAGCTCGGTGGCAGTAGCGCAGCGCCGGTTGCTTGGCGAAGGGCGTGTTCTCCGGGTCACCAATGTAGCGGCGAGGTAAGAAGAGACGTGAGATGACGTCGAAGGCGGCAGACGGGGCCGAGCCGATCTCGCCACTTTATTGCAGGCCTGAAGCGGAGCCACGTCGGCTACCAGCGTCCGACGCGCCAGGTGCGTGAGCTCGTTCTAAACCTCGCGCAGCTTGAGCTCGCGCCAGCTGAACGAGAGACGCGGCGCGGTGATGGAAAAAATGGTGATGGTGATGATGACACTACATCTGTCTTGACGTCTGCCTGGACGTCTGCCTAGACGTCTGTCTGTCTTGATGTCTGTCTGGACGTCTGTCTGGACGTCTGCCTGGACGTCTGTCTGTCTTGACGTCTCTCTGCACGTCTGTCTGTCTCGACGTTTGTCTGGACGTCTGTCTTGATGTCTGTCTGTCTGGCTGTCTGTCTGGACGTCTGTCTGGACGTCTGTCTTGACGTCTGTCTGTCTAGACGTCTGTCTTGACGTCTGTCTAGACGTCTGCCTGGACGTCTGTCTTGACGTCTGTCATGACGTGATTCGAGACGTCTGTCAGGACGTCTGTCTCGACGTCAGTCTAGACGTCTGTCTTGACGTCTGTCTGTCTGGCTTTCTATCTTGACATCTGTCTTGACGTCTGACAAGACGTCTGTCTGTCTGGACGTCTGTCTTGACTTCTGTCTGGACGTCTGTCTTGACGTCTACCTGGACGTCGTCTGTCTGGACGTCTGTCTTGACATCTGTCTGGACGTCTTTCTCGACGTCTGTCTGTCTGGACATCTGTCTGTCTTGACGTCTGTCTTGACGTCTGTCATGACGTGATTCTTGACGTCTGTCTGGACGTCTGTCTAGACGTCTGTCTTGACGTCTGGCTGTCTGGACGTCTATCTTGACGTCTGTCCTGACGTCTGTCTGTCTGGACGTCTGTCTGAACGTCTGTCTTGACGTCTCTCTTGACGTCTGTCTGGACGTCTGTCTGGACGTCATTCTTGACGTCTGTCTGGACGTCTGTCTGGACGTCTGTCTTGACATCTGTCTGTCTGGACATCTGTCTGTCCTGACGTCTGTCTGGACGCCTGTCGTGACGTCTGTCTGTCTGGACATCTGTCTTGACGGCTGTCTGGACGTCTGTCTGGACGTCTGTCTTGACGTCTGTCTAGACGTCTGTCTGGACGTCAGTCTAGACTTCTGTCTGGACGTCAGTCTGGATGTCTGTCTGGACGTCTGTCTTGACGTCTGTCATGACGTCTGTCTAGACGTCTGTCTCGACGTCTGTCATGACGTCTGTAATGACGTCTGTCTGTCTGGATGTCTGTCTTGACGTCTGTTTGGACGTCTGTATTGACGTCTGTCTGTCTAGATGTCTGTTCTGACGTCTGTCTTGACGTCTGTCTGTACGTCTGTCTGGATGTCTGTCTGTCTTGATGTCTGTCTGGACGTCTGTCTGCCTGGACGTCTGTCTGTCTTGACGTCTCTCTGCACGTCTGTCTGTCTCGACGTCTGTCTGGACGTCTGTCTTGATGTCTGTCTGTCTGGCTGTCTGTCTGGACGTCTGTCTGGACGTCTGTCATGACGTGTGTCTAGACCTCTGCCTGGACGTCTGTCTTGACGTCTGTCATGACGTGATTCGAGACGTCTGTCAGGACGTCTGTCTCGACGTCAGTCTAGACGTCTGTCTTGACGTCTGTCTGTCTGGCTTTCTGTCTTGACGTCTGACAAGACGTCTGTCTGTCTGGACGTCTGTCTTGACTTCTGTCTGGACGTCTGTCTTGACGTCTATCTTGACGTCTGTCGGGACGTCTGTCTGGACGTCTGTCTTGACATCTGTCTGGACGTCTTTCTCGACGTCTGTCTGTCTGGACATCTGTCTGTCTTGACGTCTGTCTTGACGTCTGTCATGGCGTGATTCTTGACGTCTGTCTGGACGTCTGTCTAGACGTCTGTCTTGACGTCTGTCTGTCTGGACGTCTGTCTGGACGTCTCTCTTGACGTCTGTCGGGACGTCTGTCTGGCCGTCATTCTTGACGTCTGTCTGGATGTCTGTCTTGACGTCTGTCTGTCCTGACGTCTGTCTGGACGCCTGTCTTGACGTCTGTCTGTCTTGACGTCTGTCTGGACATCTGTCTGTCAGGACGTCTGTATTGACGTCTGTCTGTCTGGATGTCTGTCTTGACGTCTGTTTGGACGTCTGTCTTGACGTCTGTCTTGATGTCTGTCTGTCTAGATGTCTGTTCTGACGTCTGTCTTGACGTCTGTCTGGACGTCTGTCTGTGCGTCTGTCTGGACGTCTGTCTGGACGTCTGTCTGGATCTCCCTCTTGACGTCTGTCTGGACTTTTGTCTTGACGTCTATCTGGATGTCTGTCTTGACGTCTGTCTGTCTGGACGTCTGTCTTGACGGCTGTCTAGTCGTATGTCTAGACGTCTGTCCTGACGTCTGTCTGGACGTCTGTCTTGATGTCTGTCTGTCTGGACATCTGTCTGGACGTCTGTCTTGACGTCTGTCTGGACGTCAGTCTAGAGGTCTGTCTGGACGTCAGTCTGGATGTCTGTCTGGACGTCTGTCTTGACGTCTGTCTTGACGTCTGCCTGGATGTCTGCCTGGACGTCTGCCTAGACGTCTGTCTCTCTTGATGTCTCTCTGGACGTCTGCCTGGACGTCTGTCTGTCTTGACGTCTCTCTGCACGTCTGTCTGTCGCGACGTCTGTCTGGACGTCCGACTGGACGTCTGTCCTGACGTCTGTCTGGACGTCTGTCTGGACATCCCTCTTGACGTCTGTCGGGACTTTTGTCTTGACGTCTATCTGGATGTCTGTCTTGACGTCTGTCTGTCTGGACGTCTGTCTTGACGGCTGTCTAGTCGTATGTCTGGTCGTCTGTCTTGACGTCTGTCTGGACGTCTGTCTTGACGTCTATCTGTCTGGACGTCTGTCTTGACGGCTGTCTTGACGTCTGTCTGGACGTCTGTCTTGACGTCTGTCTAGACGTCTGTCTGGACGTCAGTCTAGACGTCTGTCTGGACGTCAGTCTGGATGTCTGTCTGGACGTCTGTCTTGACGTCTGTCATGACGTCTGTCTGTTTGGACGTCTGTCTTGAAATCTGTCTAGACGTCTGTCTGGACATGTGTCTTGATGTCTGTGTAGACGTCTGTCTTGACGTCTGTGTAGCGGCGAGGTAAGAAGAGACGTGAGATGACGTCGAAGGCGGCAGACGGGGCCGAGCCGATCTCGCCACTTTATTGCAGGCCTGAAGCGGAGCCACGTCGGCTACCAGTGTCCGACGCGCCAGGTGCGTGAGCTCGTTCTAATCCTCGCGCAGCTCGAGCTCGCGCCAGCTGCGCGAGAGACGCGGCGCGGTGTTGGAAAAAATGATGGTGGTGATGATGACACTACAGGGCTCCCCCCCCTAGCGCTTGGCACGATTTGAACGCATATGAAAAAAAAGAAAGAGGGCGACAAATGCTATGTACATGAACGGCAGTCCATAAAGTGTTCCTTTGGCAAGTCCAGTTTGTCAACGTGTAGTGACCATCGGGAACCAGTGGGTCTCTGGTGGGCGACACTGAGCGTTGCGCAGTGGACGAAGAAGTAAGCGCTCGATGGAAAGAAATCCGTAATGGCGGATGGTTCGGTCTCAGAGGTCTTCAATTGTGGAAAGCACCTCTGGAATTTCGAGGTCTCGCGCCACTTGTGATGCGTTTCTGTAGGCGAAAGAGAGGCCGTACTCAGCGACGCTGTGAAGCGACGCGTGACTGAGAACGTGCTCAACTGGTGCACTAAAGTGCGGGCTGTAAAGCGTGTCAAACGGGCCCGTGTCGTAGAGGCCGTCGTAGAAGGTGTAGTCACACACGCCGTCCGCAGGCAGCGGCTGCGACTCGTTCGTCGCCGTGCCGAATACGCGGACCACGGGAAATGGCGTCATGGGAGGCTGTGCAGGAAAGACGGGTTCAGTTGTCGCCTCAGTCACTGTCGAGGTATTCGACGCTGGTGGACTGGTGGCAGTGCTTGTTCCCATGCTTTCAGTTGGCTCCACAGTGGTTGTAGTTAGGTCGGTTGACTTGACAGACGTCATAGACAGTTAAGTTGGCTGGTCAGACGTCGTAGGCAGCTCAGTTAGCTCAACAGATGTCGTAGGCAGTTGAGTTGGCTCCACAGATGTCGTAGGCACTTCAGTTGGCTCGACAGGGGTCGGAGACAGTTCAGTTGGCTCGACAGATGTCGTAGATAGTTCAGTTGACTCGACAGATGGTGTAGGCAGTTCGTACGCGGGACACGCGTCGCTAGTGGCCAGACGAGAGGAAGTCGGGAGGTCAATAACGGGTGAAAGGTCACCTGTGCCAGGCTCCGAGGCGGGCGGCAAGGTGGCCGTCATGGAGTCTGGTGGGGCCACGGTTGGTAGCACACGTTGCGACGCAGTGACAACCCCAAAGTCGCGGTCCCCTGGAAGCGGCTGGTACGTGAGGCCATTGCGGGCGAGCATTGAGGGCAGGCTCTGGCTCCGCGAAGGCACGGCGCTGGGGCCCGTCGTAGACCACGAAACAGAGACAGGGACAGGGGCGGGGAGGGGGACGCCGAGTGTGGTCGGCTGCTGGCCGGGTAGGTGCGAGTGGTGTCGCGGGCCTCCACAGGTGCCGGGACAGGTGGAGAGTCTGCAGGAAGGTCAGCTGGCCCAGCTGAGGTCGTCGAATCGCCCGGGACAGACAGTTCAGCCGACCAAGTCTCTGCAGAGAATGTGACGGTGCCCGGGGCAGCGGCCGGTGTCAGGAGGAGCATGTTTAAGGCCGTAAAACTTGAGCACGGCCTCTCGCAAGTGATCGTACGGGCGAGGGCTCCAGGAGAAGTATGTGAGGTGGTGTTTGAGGTCATGTGGAAGATGGTATTCCAATACCTCGTACATGAGCTCTTGGATCCAGATGCCGTTGTGATACAAGGCCGCCGCAAACTCCTCGAACCACGACTCTAGGCGAGAGGTCCGGAACGGGGGCAGTGGCGGGTCGAATTGAGGCTGCCAGGCTTGTGCTGACTGGAGCATGGCCCCGTAGCTCGGTGGCAGTAGCGCAGCGCCGGTTGCTTGGCGAAGGGCGTGTTCTCCGGGTCACCAATGTAGCGGCGAGGTAAGCAGAGACGTGAGATGACGTCGAAGGCGGCAGACGGGGCCGAGCCGATCTCGCCACTTTATTGCAGGCCTGAAGCGGAGCCACGTCGGCTACCAGCGTCCGACGCGCCAGGTGCGTGAGCTCGTTCTAAACCTCGCGCAGCTTGAGCTCGCGCCAGCTGAACGAGAGACGCGGCGCAGTGATGGAAAAATGGTGATGGTGATGATGACACTACATCTGTCTTGACGTCTGCCTGGACGTCTGCCTAGACGTCTGTCTGTCTTGATGTCTGTCTGCACGTCTGTCTGGACGTCTGCCTGGACGTCTGTCTGTCTTGACGTCTCTCTGCACGTCTGTCTGTCTCGACGTTTGTCTGGACGTCTGTCTTGATGTCTGTCATGACGTGATTCGAGACGTCTGTCAGGACGTCTGTCTCGACGTCAGTCTAGACGTCTGTCTGGACGTCTGTCTTGACGTCTATCTGGACGTCTGTTTTGACGACTGTCTTGACATCTGTCTTGACGTCTGTCTTGACGTCTGTCATGATGTCTGTCATGACGTTATTCTTGACGTCTGTCTGGGCGCCTATCTTGACGTGTGTATTGACGTCTGTCTGTCTGGACGTCTGTCTTGACGTCTGTCTAGACGTCTGTCTCGACGTCTGTCATGACGTCTGTATTGACGTCTGTCTGTCTGGATGTCTGTCTTGACGTCTGTTTGGACGTCTGTCTTGACGTCTGTCTTGAAGTCTGTCTGTCTAGATGTCTGTTCTGACGTCTGTCTTGACGTCTGTCTGTACGTCTGTCTGGACGTCTGTCTGTGCGTCTGTCTGGACGTCTGTCTAGACGTCTGTCTAGACGTCTGTCTGGACATCCCTCTTGACGTCTGTCTGGACTTTTGTCTTGACGTCTATCTGGATGTGTCTCGACGTCTGTCTGTCTGGACGTCTGTCTTGACGGCTGTCTAGTCGTATGTCTGGACGTCTGTCCTGACGTCTGTCTGGACGTCTGTCTTGATGTCTGTCTGTCTGGACATCTGTCTGGACGTCTGTCTTGACGTCTGTCTAGACGTCTGTCTGGACGTCAGTCTAGAGGTCTGTCTGGACGTCAGTCTGGATGTCTGTCTGGACGTCTGTCTGGACGTCTGTCTTGACGTCTGTCTTGACCTCTGCCTGGACGTCTGTCTGGACGTCTGCCTAGACGTCTGTCTGTCTTGATGTCTGTCTGGACGTCTGCCTGGACGTCTGTCTGTCTTGACGTCTCTCTGCACGTCTGTCTGTCTCGACGTCTGTCTGGACGTCTGACTGGACGTCTGTCTGGACATCCCTCTTGACGTCTGTCTGGACTTTTGTCTTGACGTCTATCTGGATGTCTGTCTTGACGTCTGTCTGTCTGGACGTCTGTCTTGACGGCTGTCTAGTCGTATGCCTGGACGTCTGTCTTGACGTCTGTCTGTCTGGACGTCTGTCTTGATGGCTGTCTTGACGTCTGTCTGGACGTCTGTCTTGACGTCTGTCTTGACGTCTGTCTGGACGTCAGTCTAGACGTCTGTCTGGACGTCAGTCTGGATGTCTGTCTGGACGTCTATCTTGACGTCTGTCATGACGTCTGTCTGTCTGGACGTCTGTCTTGACATCTGTCTAGACGTCTGTCTGGACATGTGTCGTTACATCTGTGTAGACGTCTGTCTTGACGTCTGTCTTGACGTCTGCCTGGACGTCTGCCTAGACGTCTGTCTATCTTGATGTCTGTCTGGACGTCTGTCTGTCTGGACGTCTGCCTGGACGTCTGTCTGTCTTGACGTCTCTCTGCATGTCTGTCTGTCTCGACGTCTGTCTTGACATCTGTCTGGACGTCTGTCTCGACGTCTGTAATGACGTCTGTCATGACGTCATTCTTGACGTCTGTCTGGGCGTCTATCTTGACGTGTGTATTGATGTCTGTCTGTCTGGACGTCTGTCTTGACGTCTGTCTAGACGTCTGTCTCGACGTCTGTCATGACGTCTGTCTGGACGACTGTCTTGATGTCTGTCTTGACGTCTGTCCTGACGTCTGTCTGGACGTGTGTCTTGACGTCTGTCTTGACATCTGTCTGTCTGGACGTCTGTCTGGAGCTCTGTCATAACGTCTGTCTTAACATCTGTCTGGGCGTCTGTCTTGACGTCTGTCTAGATGTCTGTCTAGACGTCTGTCTTGACGTCTGTCTGGACGTCTGTCTTGACGTCTGTCTGTCTGGACGTCTGTCTTGACACCTGTCTAGACGACTGTCTTGACATCTGTCTGTCTGGACGTCTGTCTTGACGTCTGTCTGGACGTCTGTCTTGACGTCTGTCTGTCGGGACGTCTGTCTTGACACCTGTCTAGACGTCTGTCATGACGTCATTCTTGACGTCTGTCTGGACGTCTGTCTTGACGTCTGTCTGTCTGGACGTCTGTCTTGACGGCTGTCTAGTCGTATGTCTGAACGTCTGTCTTGACGTCTGTTTGGACGTCTGTCCTGACGTCTGTCTGTCTGGACGTCTGTCTTGATGGCTGTCTAGTCGGATGTCTGGACGTCTGTCTTGACGTCTGTCTTGACGTCTGTCATGACGTCTGCCTTGACATCTGCCTGGATGTCTGTCTGTCTTGACGTCTCTCTGGACGTCTGTCTGTCTCGACGTCTGTCTGGACGTCTGTCTGTCTGGCTGTCTGTCTGGACGTCTGTCTTGACGTCTGTCTGTCTGGACTTCTGTCTTGACGTCTGTCTGTCTGGACGTCTGTCTTGACGTCTGTCTAGACATGTGCCTTGACGTCTGTCTTGACGTCCGTCTTGACGTCTGTCTGTCTGGCTTCTGTCTTGACGTCTGCATGGACGTCTGTCTTGACTTCTGTCTGGACGTCTGTCTTGACGTCTATCTGGACGTCTGTTTTGACGACTGTCTTGTCGTCTGTCTGGGCGTCTATCTTGACGTGTGTCTTGACGTCTGTCTGTCTGGACGTCTGTATGGACGTCTGTCTAGATGTCTGTCTCGACGTCTGTCTTGACGTCTGTCTGGACGTCTGTCTTGATGTCTGTCTTGACGTCTGTCAGGACGTCTGTCTGGATGTCATTCTTGATGTCTGTTTGTTCGTCTCTCTGGATGTCTGTCTTGACGTCTGTCTGCCTGGACGTCTGTCTTGACGTCTGTCTGTCTGGACGTCTGTCTTGACGTCTGTCTGGACGTGTGTCTTGACGTCTGTCTTGACATCTGTTTGGAGTCTTGACGTCTGTCTGGACGTCTGTCTGGACGTCTGTCTTGACGTCTGTTTGGACGTCTGTCTGGACATCTGTCTTGACATCTGTCTGGACGTCTTTCTCGATGTCTGTCTGTCTGGACATCTGTCTGTCTTGACGTCTGTCATGACGTGATTCTTGACGTTGCTCCTGACGTCTGTCTGGACGTCTGTCTGGACGTCATTCTTGACGTCTGTCTGAACGTCTGTCTGTCTGGACATCTGTCTGTCCTGACGTCTGTCTGGACGCTGTCTTGACGTCTGTCTGGACATCTGTCTGTATTGACGTCTGGATGTCTGTCTTGACGTCTGTTTGGACGTCTGTCTTGACGTCTGTCTGTCTAGATGTCTGTTCTGACATCTGTCTTGACGTCTGTCTGTACGTCTGTCTGGACGTCTGTCTGTACGTCTGTCTGGACGTCTGACTGGACGTCTGTCTGGACGTCTGTTTTGACATCTATGTTGACGTCTGTCTGTCCGGACGTCTGTCTTGACATCTGTCCTGACGTCTGTCTTGACGTCTAACCAGACGTCTGTCTGGATGTCTGTCTTGACGTCTGTCTGGACGTCTGTCTGTCTGGACAGATGTCTGTCTTAACATCTGTCTTGACGTCTGTCATGACGTCATTCTTGATGTCTGCCTGGATGTCTTTTCGACATCTGCCTTGACGTCTGCCTTGACGTCATTCTGGACGTCTGTCTGGACATCTGTCTTGACCTCTGTCTGGACGTCTGTCCTGACGTCTGTGTGGACGTCTGTCTGGACAACCCTCTTGACGTCTGTCTGGACGTCTGTCTTGACGTCTATCTGGACGTCTGTCTTGACGCCTGTCTGTCTGGACGTCTGTCTTGACGGCTGTCTGGACGTCTGTATTGACGACTGTCTTGACATCTGTCTGGATGTCTGTCTTGACGTCTGTCATGACGTCTGTCATGACGTCATTCTTGATGTCTGTCTGGGCGTCTGTCATGACGTCTGTCTATCTGGACGTCTGTCTTTACATCTGTCTAGACGTCTGTCTGGACATGTGTCTTGACATCTGTGTAGACGTCTGTCTTGACGTCTGCCTGGACGTCTGCCTAGAGGTCTGTCTGTCTTGATGTCTGTCTGGACGTCTGTCTGTCTGGACGTCTGTCTGGACGTCTGTCTGTCTCGACGTCTGTCTGGACGTCTGTCTTGACGTCTGTCTGTCTGGCTTTCTGTCTTGACGTCTGTCTGGACATCTATTTTGACGACTGTCTTGACATCTGTCTGGACATCTATCTTGACGTTTGTCATGACGTCTGTCATGACGTCATTCTTGACGTCTTTCTGGGCGTCTATCTTGACGGGTGTCTTGACGTATGTCTGTCTTGACGTCTGTCTGGACGTCTGTCTAGATGTCTGTCTTGACGTCTGTCAGGACGTCTGTCTGGACGTCATTCTTGGTGTCTGTTTGTTCGTCTCCCTGGATGTCTGTCTTGACGTCTGTCTGTCTGGACGTCTGTCTGGACGTCTGTCGTAACGTCTGTCTTAACATCTGTCTGGGCGTCTGTCTTGACGTCTGTCTAGATGTCTGTCTGGACATCTGTCTTGACGTCTGTCTGGACGTCTGTCTGTCTGAAGATCTGTCTGTCTTGACGTCTGTCATGACATGATTCGAAACGTCTGTCAGGACGTCTGTCTCGACGTCAGTCTAGACGTCTGTCTTGACGTCTGTCTGTCTGGACGTCTGTCTGGACCTCTGTCCTGACGTCTGTCTTGACGTCTGTCAAGACGGCTGTCTGTCTGGACGGCTGTCTTGACGTCTGTCTAGACGTCTGTCTCGACGTCTGTCTTGACGTCTGTCTGGACGTCTCTCTTAACTTCTGTCTTGACGTCTGTCTGTCTATACATCTGCCTGTCTTGATGTCTGTATGGACGTCTGTCTTGACGTCTGTCTGGACGCCTCTCTTGACGTCTGTCTGGACGTCTGTCTTGACGTCTGTCTGTCTGTACGTCTGTCTGTCTGGACGTCTGTCTGGACGTCTATTTTCACTTCTGTCTGAACGTCTGTCTTGACTTCTGTCATGATGTCTGTCATGACGTCATTCTTGACGTCTGTCGGGGCGTCTATCTTGACGTGTGTCTTGACGTTTGTCTGTCTGGGCGTCTGTCCTGACGTCTGTCTAGACGTCTGTGTTGATGTCTGTCTTGATGTCTGTCTTGACGTCTGTCTGTTTGGACGTCTATATTGACGTCTGTCTTGATATCTGTCTGTCTGGATGTCTGTCTTGACGTCTGTTTGGACGTCTGTCTTGACGTCTGTCTGGACGTCCGTCTTGACGTCTGTCTTAACGTCTATCTTGACGTCTGTCTGGACGTCTCTCTTGGTGTCTGTCTGGACGTCTGTTTGTCTGGACATCTGTCTGGCTTGACGTCTGTCATGACGTCATTCTTGACGTGTGTTTGGACATCTGTCTTGACGTCTGTCTGGACGTCTGTCTTGACATCTGACTGGACGTCTTTCTCGACATCTGTTTGTCTGAACATCTGTCTGTCTTGACGTCTGTCATAACGTGATTCTTGACGTCTGTCTGGACATCTGTCTAGACGTCTGTCTTGACGTCTGTCTGGACGTCTGTCTTGACGTCTGTCTGTCTGGACATCTGTCTGTCCTGACGTCTGCCTGGACGCCTGTCCTGACGTCTGTCTGTCTTGACGTCTGTCTGGACATCTGTCTGTCAGGACGTCTGTCTTGACAACTTTCAGTCTAGATGTCTGTTCTGACGTCTGTCTTGACGTCTGTCTGTACGTCTGTCTGGACGTCTGTCTTGACGTCTGTCTGTACGTCTGTCTGGACGTCTGTCTGTACGTCTGTCTGGACGTCTGACTGGACGTCTGTCTGGACATCCATCTTGACATCTGCCTAGACGTCTGTCTGGACGTCTGTCTGTCTGGACGTCTGTCTTGACGTCTGTCTGTCTGGACGTCTGTCTTGACGGCTGTCTAGTCGTATATCTGGACTACTGTCTTGACGTCTGTCTAGACATCTGTCTGGACGTCAGTCTCGACACCTGTCTGGATGTCTGTCTTGACGTTTGTCATGACGTTTCTCTGTCTGGACGTCTGTCTTGACATCTGTCTTGACGTCTGTCTGGGCATGTGCCTTGACGTCTGTGAAGACGTCTGTCTTGATGTCTGTCTTGACGTCTGTCTTGATGTCTGTTTGGACGTCTGTCTGTCTGGACGTCTGCCTGGACGTCTGTCTGTCTGGACGTCTGTCTGGATGTCTTTCTGGACATCTGTCTGGACGTCTGTCTTGACGTCTGTCTGTCTGGAAGTCTGTCTGGACGTCTGTCTTGACGTCTGTCTGTCTGGACGTCTGTCTTGACGTCTGTCTAGACGTCTGCCTGGACGTCTGTCTTGACGTCTGTCTGGACGTCTCTCTTGACTTCTGTCTTGACGTCTGTCTGTCTATACATCTGTCTGTCCTGACGTCTGTATTGACGTCTGTCTTGAAGTCTGTCTGGACGTCTCTCTTGACGTCTGTCTGGACGTCTCTCTTGACGTCTGTGTGGACGTCATTCTTGACGTCTGTCTGGATGTCTGTCTTGACGTCTGTCTGGACGTCTGTCTTGACGTCTGTCTGTCTGGACATCTGTCTGTCCTGACGTCTGTCTGGACGCCTGTCTTGACGTCTGTCTGCCTTGACGTCTGTCTTGACGTCTGTCTGGACATCTGTCTGTATTGATGTCTGGATGTCTGTCTTGACGTCTGTTTGGACGTCTGTCTTGACGTCTGTCTGTCTAGATGTCTGTTCTGACGTCTGTCTTGACGTCTGTCTGTACGTCTGTCTGGACGTCTGTCTGTACGTCTGACTGGACGTCTGACTGGACGTCTGTCTGGACGTCTGTCTTGACGTCTGTCTTGACGTCTGTCTGTCCGGACGTCTGTCTTGACATCTGTCCTGACGTCTGTCTTGACGTCTAACCGGACGTCTGTCTTGAGGTCTGTCTAGACATTTGTCTGGTTGTCTGTCTTGACGTCTGTCTGGACGTCTGTTTGTCTGGACATAAGTCTGTCTTAATGACTGTCTTTACGTCTGTCATGACGTCATTCTTGATGTCTGCCTGGATGTCTGCTTGACGTCTGTCTGGACGTCTGTCTTGACATCTGTCCTGACGTCATTCTGGACGTCTGTCTGGACATCTGTCTTGACATCTGTCTGGACGTCTGTCTATCTGGACGTCTGTCTTGACATCTGTCTAGACATCTGTCTGGACATGTGTCTTGACGTCTGTCTGGACGTCTGTCTGGACGTCTGTCTTGACGTCTGTCTGTCTGGACGTCTGTCTTGACGGCTGTCTAGTCGTATGTCTGAACGTCTGTCTTGACGGTTGTCTGGACGTCTGTCTTGACGTCTGTCTAGACGTCTGCCTGGACGTCTGTCTGGACGTCTGTCTTGACATCTGTTATGACGTCTGTCTATCTGGACGTCTGTCCTGACATCTGTCTAGACGTCTGTCTGGACATGTGTCTTGACGTCTGTGTAGACTTCTGTCTTGACATCTGTCTAGACGTCTGTCTGGACATGTGTCTTGACGTCTGTGTAGACGTCTATCTTGACGTCTGCCTGGACGTCTGCCTAGAGGTCTGTCTGTCTTGATGTCTGTCTGGACGTCTGTCTGTCTGGACGTCTGCCTGTCTTGACGTCTGTCTGGACGTCTGTGTGTCTCGACGTCTGTCTGGACGTCTGTCTTGACGTCTGTCTGTCTGGCTTTCTGTCTTGACGTCTGTCTGGACATCTGTTTTGACGACTGTCTTGACATCTGTCTGGACGTCTGTCATGACGTCATTTCTGACGTCTGTCTGGGCGTCTATCTTGACGTGTGTCTTGACGTCTGTCTGTCTGGACGTCTGTCTGGATGTCTGTCTAGATGTCTGTCTTGACGTCTGTCAGGACGTCTGTCTGGACGTCGTTCTTGATGTCTGTTTGTTCGTCTCCCTGGATGTCTGTCTTGATGTCTGTCTTGACGTCTGTCTGTCTGGACGTCTGTCTGGGCGTCTGTCTTGACATCTGTCTTGATGTCTGTCTGTCTGGACGTCTGTCCTGACGTCTGTCTGGATGTCTGTCTTGACGTCTGTCTACACGTCTGTCTGGACGTCTCTCTTGACATCTGTCATGACGTGATTCTTGACGTCTGTCTGGACGTCTGTCTGGACGTCTGTCTTGACGTCTGTCTGTCTGGACGTCTGTCCGGGCGTCTCTCTTGACGTCTGTCTGGACGTCTGTATTGACATCTGTCTGTCTGGACATCTGTCTGTCCCGACGTCTGTCTTGACGTCTGTCATCACGTGATTCCAGACGTCTGTCTGGACGTCTTTCTTGACGTCTGTCATGACGTCATTCTTGACGTCTGTCATGACGTCATTCTTGACGTCATTCTAGATGTCTGTCATGACGTCTGTCTGTCTGGACGTCTGTCGACGTCTGTCTACACATCTGTCTTGACGTCTGTCTTAACCTCTGTCTAGACGTCTGTCTGGACGTCTGTCTTGAAGTCTGTCTGGACGTCTGTCTTGACGTCTGTCTGGACGTCTGTCTTGACGTCTGTCTTGACGTCTGTCTGTCTGGACATCTGTCTGTCTTGACGTCTGTCATGACGTGATTCATGACGTCTGTCTGGACGTCTGTCTGGACGTCTGTCTTGACGTCTGTCTGTCTGGACATGTCTGTCCTGACGTCTGTCTTGACGTCTGTCTTGACGTCTGTCTGGACGTCTGTCTGGACGTCTGTCTTGACGTCTGTCTGTCTGGATGTCTGCCTTGACGTCTGTCTAGATGTGTGTCTTGACGTCTGTCTGGACATCTGTCTGTACGTCTGTCTGTACGTCTGTCTGGACGTCTGTCTTGACGTCTGTCTGCGTCTGTCTTGACGTCTGTCTAGACGTCTGTCTGGACGTCTGTCTGGATGTCTGTCTCGACGTCTGTCTGGACGTCTGACTGGACGTCTGTCTTGATGTCTGTCTTGATGTCTGTCTTGACGTCTGTCTGTCTGGACGTCTATATTGACGTCTGTCTTGATGTCTGCCTGGATGTCTGTCTTGACGTCTGTCAGGACGTCCGTCTTGACGTCTGTCTTAACGTCTATCTTGATGTCTGTCTGGACGTCTGTCTTGACGTCGGTCTGTCTGGACATCTGTCTGTCCTGACGTCTGTCTGGACGCCTGTCTTGACGTCTGCCTGTCTTGACGTCTGTCTTGACGTCTGTCTGGACGTCTGTCTGGACGTTTGTCTGTACATCTGTCTGGACGTCTGACTGGACGTCTGTCTTGACGTCTGTCTGGACGTCTATCTTGACGTCTGTCTGGACATCTGTCTGTCTGGACGTCTGTCCTGACGTCTGTCTAGACGTCTGTCTGGACGTCTCTCCTGACGTCTGTCTTGACGCCTGTCTTGACGTCTGTCTTGACGTCTGTCTGTCTGGACGTCTGTCTTGCCGTCTGTGTTGACGTCTGTCTGTCCGGACGTCTGTCTTGACGTGATTCTTGACGTCTGTCTGGACGTCTGTCTAGGCGTCTGTCTTGACGTCTGTCATGACGTCATTCTTGATGTCTGCCTGGATGTCTGCTTGACGTCTGTCTGGACGTCATTCTGGACGTCTGTCTGGACATCCCTCTTGACGTCTGCCGAGACGTCTGTCTGGACGTCTGTCTGTCTGGACGTCTGTCTGTCTGGACGTCTGTCTTGACGGCTGTCTAGTCGTATGTCTGGACGTCTGTCTTGACGTCTGTCTGGACGTCTGTCTTGACGTCTGTCTGGACGTCTGTCTGGACGCCTGTGTGGTTGTCTGTCTTGACGTCTGTCATGACGTCTGTCTGTCTGGACGTCTGTCTTGACATCTGTCTTGACGTCTGTGAAGACGTCTGTCATGACGTCTGTCTGTCTGGACGTCTGTCTTGACATCTATCTTGACGTCTGTGAAGACGTCTGTCTTGACGTCTGTGAAGACGTCTATCTTGACGTCTGTCTTGACGTCTGTCTTGACGTCTGCTTGGACGTCTGCCTAGACGTCTGTCTGTCTTGATGTCTGTCTGGACGTCTGTCTGTCTGGACGTCTGCCTGGACGTCTGTCTGTCTGGACGTCTGTCGGGACGTCTGTCTGTCTGGCTTTCTGTTTTGATGTCTGTCTGGACGTCTGTCTTGACGTCTGTCTGGACGTCTGTCTTGGCGTCTGTCTTGACGTCTGTCTGTCTGGACGTCTGTATTTACGTCTTTCTTGACGTCTGTCTGTCTGGATGTCTGCCTTGACGTCTGTCTAGATGTGTGTCTTGACGTCTGTCTGGACATCTGTCTGTACGTCTGTCTGTACGTCTGTCTGGACGTCTGTCTTGACGTCTGTCTGCGTCTGTCTTGACGTCTGTCTAGACGTCTGTCTGGACGTCTGTCTGGATGTCTGTCTCGACGTCTGTCTGGACGTCTGTCTGGACGTCTGACTGGACGTCTGTCTTGATGTCTGTCTTGATGTCTGTCTTGACGTCTGTCTGTCTGGACGTCTATATTGACGTCTGTCTTGATGTCTGTCTGGATGTCTGTCTTGACATCCGTCAGGACGTCCGTCTTGACGTCTGTCTTAACGTCTATCTTGATGTCTGTCTGGACGTCTGTCTTGACGTCTGTCTGTCTGGACATCTGTCTGTCCTGACGTCTGTCTGGACGCCTGTCTTGACGTCTGTCTCTCTTGACGTCTGTCTTGACGTCTGTCTGGACATCTGTCTGTCAGGACGTCTGTCTTGACGTCTGTCTGTCTAGATGTCTGTTCTGACGTCTGTCTTGACGTCTGTCTGTACGTCTGTCTGGACGTCTGACTAGACGTCTGTCTTGACGTCTGTCTGGACGTCTATCTTGACGTCTGTCTGGACATCTGTCTGTCTGGACGTCTGTCCTGACGTCTGTCTAGACGTCAGTCTGGACGTCTGTCCTGACGTCTGTCTTGACGTCTGTCTCGACGTCTGTCTGGACGTCTGTCTTGACGTCTGTCTGTCTGGACGTCTGTCTTGACGTCTGTCTGTCTGGACGTCTGTCTTGCCGTCTGTGTTGACGTCTGTCTGTCCGGACGTCTGTCTTGACGTGATTCTTGACGTCTGTCTGGACGTCTGTCTAGGCGTCTGTCATGACGTCTGTCATGACGTCATTCTTGATGTCCGCCTGGATGTCTGCTTGACGTCTGTGTGGACGTCATTCTGGACGTCTGTCTGGACGTCTGTCTGGACATCCCTCTTGACGTCTGCCTAGACGTCTGTCTGGACGTCTGTCTGTCTGGACGTCTGTCTTGACGTCTGTCTGTCTGGACGTCTGTCTTGACAGCTGTCTAGTCGTATGTCTGGACGTCTGTCTTGACGTCTGTCTGGACGTCTGTCTTGACGTCTGTCTGGACGTCTGTCTGGACGTCTGTCTAGACGTCTGTCTGGACGCCTGTGTGGTTGTCTGTCTTGACGTCTGTCATGACGTCTGTCTGTCTGGACGTCTGTCATGACATCTGTCTTGACGTCTGTGAAGACGTCTGTCATGACGTCTGTCTGTCTGGACGTCTGTCTTGACATCTGTCTTGAAGTCTGTGAAGACGTCTGTCTTGACGTCTGTGAAGACGTCTGTCTTGACGTCTGTCCTGACGTCTGTCTTGACATCTGCTTGGACGTCTGCCTAGACGTCTGTCTGTCTTGATGTCTGTCTGGACGTCTGTCTGTCTGGACGTCTGCCTGGACGTCTGTCTGTTTGGACGTCTGTCTGGACGTCTGTCTGGACATCTGTCTGGACGTCTGTCTTGACATCTGTCTGTCTGGCTGTCTGTCTGGACGTCTGTCTGGACGTCTGTCTTGAAGTCTGTCTGTCTGGACGTCTGTCTGGACGTCTGTCTTGACGTCTGTCTAGACGTCTGCCTCGACGTCTTTCTTGACGTCTGTCTGGACGTCTGTCTTGATGTCTGTCTTGACGTCTGTCTTGACGACAGACATACAGACAGACGTACAGACAGATGTCCAGACAGACGTCAAGACAGAAGTCTAGACAGACATCAAGGCAGACGTCCAGACAGACAGACGTACAGACAGACGTCAAGACAGACGTCTAGACAGACGTCAGGACAGACATGTCCAGACAGACAGACATCAGGACAGACGTCAAGACAGACGTCGAGACAGACGTCCAGACAGATGTCAAGAATCACGTCATGACAGACGTCAAGATAGACAGATGTCCAGACAGACAGACGTCAAGACAGATGTCAAGACAGACTGTCCAGACAGACGTCAAGACAGACGTTCAGACAGACGTCTAGACAGACGTCAAGACAGACCTCAAGACAGATGTGTAGACAGACGTCTAGACAGACGTCAAGACAGACGTCCAGACAGACAGACGTCGACAGACAGACGTCTAGAATTACGTCAAGAATGACGTCATGACAGACGTCAAGACAGACGTCCAAACAGACGTCCGACAGACGTCCAGACAGACGTCAAGACAGACAGCCAGACAAACAGACGTCAAGAAAGACTTCCAGACAGACGTCTAGAATCACGTCATGACAGACGTCATGACAGACGTCCAGACAGACGTCCAGACAGACGTCCAGACAGACGTCAAGAATCACGTCATGAGAGACGTCAAGACAGACGTCAAGACAGACGTCATGACAGACAGACGTCGAGAAAGACGTCCAGACAGATGTCAAGACAGACGTCCAGACAGACGTCAAGAGAGACGTCCAGACAGACGACAAGACAGACATCCAGACAGACGTCCAGTCAGACGTCCAGACAGACGTACAGACAGACGTCAAGAATCACGTCATGACAGATGTCAAGACAGACGTCAAGACAGATATCCAGACAGACGTCAAGACAGACGTCCAGACAGACGTCAAAAGAGATGTCAAGATTGACGTCATGAAAGACAGACGTCAAGACAGACATCAAGAATGACGTCATGACAAACGTCAAGATAGACGTCCAGACAGACGTCAAGACAGTCGTAAAAACAGACATCCAGATAGATGTGAAGACAGACGTCCAGACAGACATCAAGAGAGACGTCCAGACAGATGTCCAGACAGACGTTAGGACAGACGTCCAGACAGAGGTCAAGACAGATGTCCAGACAAACGTCCAGAATGACGTCAAGACAGACGTCAAGACAGACGTCCAGACAGAAGTCAAGACAGACGTCTTGACAGACGTCAAGACAGGCGTCAAGACAGACGTCCAGACAGACGTCAAGACAGACGTCGAGACAGACGTCAAGCCAGACTGACAGACGTCAAGACAGAAGTCTAGACTGACGTCGTGACAGACGTCCTGACAGACGTCTCGAATCACGTCATGACAGACGTCGAGACAGACGTCCAGGCAGACGTCTAGACAGACGTCAAGACAGACAGACGTCAAGACAGACGTCCAGACAGACGTCCAGACAGACGTCAAGATAGAAAGCCAGACAGACAGACGTCAAAAGAGACGTCCTGACAGACGTCAAGACAGACATCAAGACAGACGTCAAGGCAGACGTCGAGTTAGACGTCTAGACAGATGTCGAGACAGACGTCCAGACAGACAGACGTCAATACACACGTCAAGATAGACGCATAGACAGACGTCAAGAATGACGTCATGACAGACGTCAAGACAGACGTCCAGACAGATGTCAAGACAGTCGTCAAAACAGACGTCCAGATAGACGTCAAGACAGACGTCCAGACAGAAGTCAAGACAGACGTCCAGACAGACAGACGTCTTGACAGACGTCAAGACAGACGTCCAGACAGACGTCAAGACAGACGTCCAGACAGATGGCCAGACAGACGTCAAGACAGAAAGCCAGACAGACAGACGTCAAGACAGACGTGCAGACAGACGTCGAGACAGACAGACGTCCAGAGAGACGTCAAGACAGACAGACGTCCAGGCAGATGTCCAGACAGACAGACGTCCAGACAGACATCAAGACAGACAGACGTCAAGACAGACGTCCAGACAGACGTCAAGACAGAAAGCCAGACAGACAGACGTCAAAAGAGACGTCCAGACAGACGTCGAGACAGACGTCCTGACAGATGTCTCGAATCACGTCATGACAGATGTCAAGACAGACGTCCAGAAAGACAGACGTCAAGACAGACGTCCAGACAGACGTACAGACAGACAGCCAGACAGACAGACGTCAAAAGAGACGTCCAGACAGACGTCTAGACAGACAGACGTCCAGAGAGACGTCAAGACAGACAGACGTCCAGGCAGACGTCAAGACAGATGTCTACACAGACGTCAAGACACATGTCCAGACCGGCATCTAGACAGATATCAAGACAGACGTCCAGACAGACAGATGTCATGACAGGCGTCAAGACAGACGTCCAGACTGACGTCCAGACAGGCGTCAAGACAGACGTGAAGACAGACAGACGTCAAGACAGACGTCAAGGCAGACGTCCAGACAGACGTCAAGACAGACGTCCAGACAGACAGACGTCAAGACAGACGTCCAGACAGACGTCAAGACAGACGTTCAGACAGACGTCAAGACAGACGTCAACACAGACGTCAATACAGACATCAAGACAGACAGATGTATAAACAGACAGACGTCAAGACAGAAGTTAAGAGAGACGTTGAGACAGACGTTCTGACAGACGTCTCCAATCACGTCATGACAGACCTTCAGACAGACAGACATCCAGACAGACGTCAAGACAGATGTCCAGACAGGCATCTAGACAGACGTCAAGACAGACGCCCAGACAGATGTTAAGACAGACGTTACGACAGACGTTACGACAGACGTCCAGACAGACGTCCAGACAGACAGACGTCAAGACAGACGTCAAGACACACGTCCAGACAGACGTCAAGACAGATGTCCAGACAGACAGA
The DNA here is from genome assembly GCA_013436015.1 of Rhipicephalus annulatus. Lineage (NCBI taxonomy): Eukaryota > Metazoa > Arthropoda > Arachnida > Ixodida > Ixodidae > Rhipicephalus > Rhipicephalus annulatus. Next base: position 1,689 of record WOVY01006108.1, on the reverse strand, counting down.
CGTCAAGACAGACGTCCAGGCAGACAGACATCAAGACAGACATCCAAAGAGACGAACAAACAGACATCAAGAATGACGTCCAGACAGACGTCCTGACAGACGTCAAGACAGACATCAAGACAGACGTCATGGCAGACGTCTTGTTAGACGTCTAGACAGATGTCAAGACAGACGTCCAGACAGACAGACGTCAAGACACACGCCAAGATAGACGCCCAGACAGACGTCAAGAGTGACGTCATGATAGACGTCAGGACAGACGTCCAGACAGATGTCAAGACATTCGTCAAAACAGACGTCCAGACAGACGTCAAGACAGACGTCCAGACCGACGTCAAGACAGAAAGCCAGACAGACATACGTCAAGACAGACGTCTAGACTGACGTCGAGACAGACGTCCTGACAGACGTTTCGAATCACGTCATGACAGACGTCAAGACAGACGTCCAGAAAGACAGACGTCAAGACAGACGTCCAGACGGACGTCCAGACGTCTAGACAGACGTCAAGACAGACGTCCAGACAGACGTCAGAACAGACGTCCAGACATACGACTAGACAGCTATCAAGACAGACGTCCAGACAGACAGACGTCCAGACAGACATCCAGATAGACGTCAGGACAGACGTCCAGACAAAGATTAAGAGGGATGTCCAGACACACGTCCAGACAGATGTCAAGACAGATGTCCAGACAGACGTCCAGAATGACGTCAAGACAGACGTCAAGACAGATGTCCAGACAGACGTCAAGCAGACATCCTGGCAGACATCAAGAATTACGTCATGACAGAGGTCAAGACAGACGTTAAGACAGACATATGTCCAGAGAGACAGACGTACAGACAGACGTCAAGACAGACATCCAGACAGACGTCTAGACAGACCTCAGGACAGACGTCCGGTTAGACGTCAAGATAGACGTCAGGACAGATGTCAAGACAGACGTCCGGACAGACAGACGTCAACACAGACGTCAAGACACACGTCCAGACAGACAGATGTCTTGACAGACGTCAAGACAGGCGTCAAGACAGACGTCCAGACAGACGTCACGACAGACGTCCAGACAGACGTCCAGACAGACGTCAAGACAGAAAGCCAGACAGACAGACGTCAAGACAGACGTCTAGACTGACGTCGAGACAGACGTCTAGACTTACGTCGAGACAGACGTCTTGACAGACGTCTCGAATGACGTCATGACAGACGTCGAGACAGACGTCCAGGCAGACGTCCAGACAGACAGACGTCAAGACAGACGTCCAGAACAGACTTCCAGACAGACAGCCAGACAGACAGACGTCAAGACAGACGTCCAGACAGACGTCCAGACAGACGTCGAGACAGACGTCAAGACAGACGTCGAGACAGACGTCTAGACAGACCTCAAGACAGATGCAGACAGACCTCAAGACAGACATCCAGACAGACGTACAGACAGACGTCAAGACAGACGTCGAGACAGATGTCAAGACAGACGTCTAGACAGACGTCAAGACAGACGTCCAGACAGACGTCTAGACAGACATCAAGACAGACGTCCAGACAGACGTCCAGTCAGACGTACAGACAGACGTACAGACAGACGTCCAGACAGACGTACAGACACACGTCAAGACAGACGTCTAGACAGACGACAGGACAGACATGTCCAGACAGACAGACGTCAGGACAGACGTCAAGAC
>WOVY01006107.1:0-16285 GCA_013436015.1 Rhipicephalus annulatus | reverse complement strand
GGACAGCTACGTGCAGCTAAAACAGCAACGTCGTGACAGGGGCTCATTTGACATCAACTGTGCGAATGGTTAACGAAGTAAGAAAACAAACGCCCTCGTATTGGCTAGATACCAACCACATGGGGTGATGACGTCCATTTTTATTCCTCACTAGAACAAGCTTCCATGTGGGAGTGGTGCAGTTTGTTTGCGACGCCTTATCAGAGAAAAAACAAAAAAGAGAGAAAAAAACAGCTAGCATGCCGATGCAGAATACAGATAAGCTTTAGCTCGCTTTCGTGCGCGAGATGTTTGCACGCTGTTTGGAGTGGGAGAGAAAGGTGGGGAAGAGAGAGCGTAAATATCGGGGTAAATATTGCGGGTAACTGTGGGCTGCTAATTTTGGTACAGTCGCAACGGCTCTCCCCCAACGGGCCATGACCCACCTACCTGCAATGGAATACTGAAGTGCTGCCCTTCTACTTCACAGCTTTCTGGCTTTTCGCGAGATGGGCCAATTAACTGCTGCACTAGCGTTGTCGGTTGCCTCCTCACCCTCTTACGGTCCTCGTTGCTCGCCTCGTGCTGTTTCTTTGCTGGAAGCTGGACTTCAACTGGGCTCTTTTGTAGCGAGCGCTTCCGTGTTTAGTTGGAACACCAGCGCGGCCGAGCCAGCAGCGAGGTGGCGGCTGTGTTTTGCGGGCGTACACACTCCACTCAGGCGCGTTATACATACGAGTTACTTACATTCACGTTATATACGCGTGCTTACAGAAAATTTTCAGAAGCTAGCCTAGAATGGGAGAGTAAGAGATACAAGTTGATGGAGATAACCTTAGTATCCTGCGCTTTGCCGACGACATTGCATTGCTGAGTAGTACTTCAAATTCATGTTTACTGGATTATACAAGGAGAGCAGAAAATTGGGTCTTAAAATTAATGTACAGAAAACAAAAGTAATGTACAACAACACCAGAAGAGAACAGCGCTTCGAGATAGGTAGCAGTGCACTTGAAGTTGTTAAAAAATACGTCTACTTAGGACAGTTACCAACCACGGGACCAAAGCACGAGATAGAAGTAACTAGAAGAATAAGAAATAGGGGGGAGCACATTTGGCCAGAATTCTCAAATCATGACTGGTAAATCGCTATCATCTCTCAAGAGAAAGGTATATAACTGCTACATCTTACCAGTACTTACCAACGCGAGCAGAAACCTGGAGGATTACAGAGTTCAACTTAACTTTAGTGCGACGCAGCGAGTAATGGAAAGAAAATTATAGGTGCAACCTTAAAGACAAGAAGAGAGGAAGAAACTGGGGTTAAGAAGATCATAATCAAAATCAAGAATAAGAAATGGCCATGAACACGGCACCTAGTGCGAAGGCAAGATACGCGCTGGTAATTAAGGAACACAGACTGGATTTCAAGAGAAGGCAAGCGGATAAGCGGGGACAGAAAGTTAGGTTGGCAGATGAGAAGGAAGTTCTACCTTCACCGGTAGAACGCATGTCGGGGAAGGTGTAGTTGGAGAGGCCTCGCACCGCCTCGTGTGCTGCTTCATTGAGATTGGGAGGGGAGTCGTTGATTAGTCCAAGGTGAGCTGGGAACCAACTCAGAAGATGAAGCATTATGTCTTTGCCATGTAGTATTATCAGCATTTGTTCTCAGACCGTCCCCTTTGCAAAGGCCCATAGTGCTGCCATGGAATCCCAGTAGACGACTTCAATGTTATCCATCTTGAGTGCTAAGGTGATGGCCACCTGCTCCGCAATGATCGGGTCTTTCGTCCTGACCGTCGCTGAGTTGACGACATCGAACAGTTGACGACATCAACCACCACTGCCACAAAAGGTTTCTATTGACGTATACAGGAAGTCACATGAACAAATACGACCCATAATTCCTTGTTTGAGACTTAATAAAGATAGCCCTGGCCCTGGCCACCCTTCTTCCCATGTTGTGTTCTTGGCGCGTGTTTCGTGGAATAGGACATACCGTGATATTTATATTCATGTTGTCGGGGGATATCATTCTACTTGAGCCTAATCGTCATGGGTGTTGACCCGCTCTTGCAGGATCATTCTCTCCGACCTTTTGTAGATAACCTTGCAAACTGTGTTCTCTTTTGTGTTTCTGCTATTTCTTCGAGCGTGTTATGAATGCCAAGGCCAAGTAGACGCTCGGTGCTGGTGTGTATGGGTAGGCCCAGGACCTTCTTGATAACTTTGCTGAGGAGCACATTTAGTTATCGGACTCTGCTCTAGGTCAGTTGTACATTTCATGCCTCGTACGTGAAGTGGCTTAGAACAAAACGCATGCATAACCGGATGAGGTTGTCTTTTTTGACTCCCATTTCTTTTGATGGCCAATCTGCATATGAGGCGCACCGCATTACCATGTTTTCCCAAGTTAACTTGGCTGTAGATTTTGCTGTTAGTGCCGGTAGACTCTATCAACAGCCCAGCACTTTGATGGAGTCGACCCTCTGAATGGCATCCTTTTGATTTGTATGGAGGTGGATGTCTATCTTGTTTAACGGCTTCCATCCCCTGGTCTTCGGTCCCCAGCGTGTAGTCCGATACAGTAAAAGTTCTGACTTGCTCGAGGAGTACTTGAGCCCGGAATGACGAAGATACTCTTCACGGTGTAAATCGCCTCTAGTACGGTGCTCTCAATCTGCCCCTCACTGCCTCTTGTGCACCAGATAGTAATGTCATCTGCGTAGATGCTGTGCTTCAATCCTTCGATGCTCGATAATTTTTTGACAGCCCAATCATGGCAATGTTGAACAGCATTGCTGGAATCACTGCCCCTTGTGGCGTGCCCCTTGCTTCTAGTTCGATTGCTGTGGTCTCGATATCTGCAATCTTCATCACAGCTTTCCGATATGTAAGCAAGGACCATACCTAGCCACAGAAGGCTTTTCCCCGACCAAGCTTGGAAATTGCTTCGAGTATGAATGAGTGGTAGATGTTGTCAAACGCTTTTCCTAGATCTAGGCACAGAATGACTCTCACGTCTCCTGGTTTTATTGTCGATGAACTGGCGTTTGATAAACTTCATTGATTCTTGAGTGGAAAGCCCTGCCCTGAATCCAACCATATTGTGTGTATATGTGTCGATATCTTTCATGTACTTGTTTATCATGTGCAGTATGGCATGTTCTGCAGCCTTGCCGATACATGATGTCATTTATATTGGCCTCATGTTGTCCAAGTTAGGGGGCTTTCCTGGCTTAGGAATAAGGATCGTGTTGGCCAGCTTCCACTTACCAAACAATTACGCATCAACTCTACTTACGAGGAGTGCTCATGCTACGCTTTCTTCACAGCATAAACTTCGAAAAAAAAGACCTTCACCGCTATTTTAGTGAGATATTTCGAAGTGTACATTTAAAACCGTATTACGCGAAAATTTCTTGTGACAGAAAATTTTGACCATTCTCGATGAAGAGCATATCATTAGTGTAGCCAACTGGCCAATGGGAAAACACAGTTACCAAAGAAAACTTTTGTGAATTTGGCCCCTGTCCTGAAAGCCCCACATAGGTTTGTGGTGAAGCAAAATGGTAGTTTTATTTGTAGGTGTCTGTCTGGTTATGTATGTATGTATGTACGTACGTACGTGATTGATTGATTGATTGATTGATATGTGGGGTTTAACGTCCCAAAACACCATTTGATTATGAGAGACGCCGTAGTGGAGGGCTCCGGAAATTTTGACCACCTGGGTTTCTTTAACGTGCACCCAAATCTGAGTACACGGGCCTACAACATTTCCGCCTCCATCGGAATGCAGCCGCCACAGCCGGGATTCGAACCCGCGACCTGCGGGTCAGCAGCCGAGTACCTTAGCCACTAGACCACCGTGGCGGGGCACGTACGTACGTACGTATGTATGTATGTATTGTATGTATGTATGTATGTATGTATGTATGTATGTATGTATGTATGTATGCATGTATGTATGTATGTATGTATGTATGTATGTATGTATTGTTGCGTGAAGCAGGTTCGTGGAGTGTGTCTCAGATATATCGCTATTACAGGCCCGGATGCCTTCACGGCATTTCCTCCTACCCCGGGAGCCGTGAGACCCATCGAGTCGGTCGATAAACTGACGGTGAACAGATAGATATCCCTTATAAAAGTACCAATTAACCCTTGGCTTTCAGTCCCAAGCCGCTCCGAAGCAACTGTCCTGAGGCGGCGGTCGGACCTGCGCAGCGGAGGGTGCTAAGAATCTCTGGGTCCGGACAGGCGGCCATTGGAACCTGAACTTGGCCCCGTTTAACGCTAGAACGCCATCTAGTGAGGTTAGTATACATTCGACGAATTAGAGGGTGTTGAATGGCATGTAATGAGGCTGAATTACGGACACGTCTTATGCTACCATGGAATATAGTTTTACAGAAAACAAATGTGGCTGGGGTTTTTATACACAATAATATCACTGGCAACATAGAGGAATACTACAACATCAGTGAGGGGGTGGCAAGTATAATAATTAAGTTTAGCAAAAGGTGCAACATAATAGTGGTGATAGGGTAGCAGGTCTACACGCATATATCGAGCCATAATAGCAATTTGGTGGAATGCTTCCATGAAGACGTGGAGTTAGCCATTAATAAAGTAAAGACACAGTATACTATTCTGATGGGCGAGTTCAATGCCAAAGTAGGCAAGGAACAGGCCGGAGACCATGCAGTGGAGGAATATGGCACCGGCTTTAGAAATGCCAGAAACTAATTATTAGTAGAGTTCACAGAATGCAATAATTTTTGCATCTTGAATACCTTCTTTAGAAAACGGGATAACCGTAAGCGAATGAGGCGAAGTCTTAATGGAGAAACTAAAAATGAAATTACTTAATTCTGCGTGCACACCCAGGCATTGTACAGGACGTAGAAGTAGTTGGCAAGATCCGATTCAGTGACCATATAGAATGTTAAGAGCTTGCATTCACCTTTTAAAAAAGCAAAGGCATAAACTGATACCGGAGCCAGTTAATGAGCTATCGGTGAGAGGGAAAATACAGGAATGTATCACTTCAGAATAGATTTGAGGCTCTTAACGAGGTAATTGACGCTAACGTTGACACAATGAACGTTAATTTTACTAGTCTCATCAAAGAGTGCGCAATGGAAGTCCAAGATACAGTCACTTGACAGTGCACTGGCAAGCTACCTCAGGCGACGAAAAATCTCATTAAGAGGCTACAAACAATAAAATCTTCAAATGCAATCGACAAAATAGAGCTAGTGGAGCTTTCGAATTTTATCACTAGACGTGAGGTAGCCAACATTAGAAGGTACAACATGGAGAGATTTGAGCAGGCTGTGAAAAGCGTCAGAAGCCTAAAAGCTGTGCAGCCAAACTTGTGCGTAGGCAAAAATCGGGTGTATGCATTAAGGGACAAGGAAGACAATGTCATAGCCAATATGGATAGGATAGTTGAAGTGGCAGAGGAGTTTCTACATATAGCTATACAGGAGTCCACTTCGAACTCCCGGCTGTCACCACAGGGGCAGGGTCTTGGCGGCTAGCACGAGCTGCAGCTGCGTTGCTAGCCTGCCACGCTGCTGACTTGGCTTGTGGGTTGTACATACAGCCGAGCGGTGACCATATGTGCTCGCTGAGCACCGGCAAAGTAAAAGGTAAGGAAGTGGACGGGCGGAGAGTAAACTTGTACACTCTACCGAGAATAGTGTGCACCGCCATCAGTGACAGCGCGCCATCAAGCGAGCATTCTGATAATCACCGTCATACCGACGCTTGGCGGCGCGCGTTCGTGCGCGGCCAGACGAAGCACCACTGACACTCTTCTCTTTTCCTGTATATTTCACATTCCTTTCTCTCCCACACTACGTATCCCCACGCGTGTGCCGTTGTTGAGGTGACCTCCTCAGAGAGGAACAGTTACCACGACCCGCTCTCCTCTTCACTTCCTTGTCTTTCAAATCCACATTGAAGGGGCAACCATGCGGGCAATCAAAACCCACCGATGGATGGATGGATGGATGCTATGAGCGTCCCCTTTATAACGGGGTGGTGACAAGTATGCCACCAGGCTCGACAAAAAAAAAAAAAACTTTTTCCCCTTTTTTTTATGTTGGCCTAATGCCTCTACTTCGATAAATTCTATCTTAATGGAAAAAAGGTAAATTTTCAGCTTAAGTTCTCTGCCATTTACGGCACACTGTCCATATTTTATTTTCCAATATTTATTTTTGTCCTTTCTCTCTAATTTTCTGCCACCAATACTCTAACCGTCTCTTACTTATTTCAATCGCGGGTGTGTTCAGCTTTCCATTGTTGTCCCTAAAACCCAAGGCTTCCTGTAGGTTCGTGCCCAAACGTACACCTGGGTGGATATCTCCACATTCAATCAGAACATGTTCCGCCGTTTCCTTATCTTTCCCGCAGCATGTGCATTGTTCTTCTTCTTTACTGAATCTTGCTTTATAACTACGCGTTCTAAGGCAACCCGATCTCGCTTCAAACAGTAAAGCGCTTCCCCTTGAATTATCGTAAAATGCCTCCCTCCTTATTTCATTTTTGCCCTTTCGGTAGTTACTCAAAGCCGGTTTTTTCTCCATAGCTGCCATCCAGTAAATCCTCTCCGCCTCCCTGACTTTTCCCTTAACGCTCTTTGTTGACATATGGCTCACAATACCAGCCGTATATTTACTAGTGAGTCTTCTAGTTCTTTTTCTCCACTGTGTGTCCACGCTCTTCCTATACAAATAACGGAACACCTTCTCTGCCCATCTACTCTCCTTCATATTTCTTAGCCTTTCTTCGAACCTTATTTTGCTCTGCGCTTCCCTCGCCTCAAAACCTGCCCACCCCATATCGCCCCTTTACAGCCTCGTTTGTCGTCTTCCCGTGAGCACCCAACGCGAGGCGTCCCACAGTCCTTTGATTTACATCCATTCCCGATTGCACCTCTGCCCTCATGCACACCACTGAGTTCCCAAAAGTAAGCCCTGGAACCATTACACCCTTCCACAGACCTCGAAGCACCTCATACCTATTGTATCCCCACAACGCTCTGTGCTTCATTATTGCCGCATTCCTCTTTCCTTTTGCTGCCGAGGCTTTTTCCTGTACCTCCATGTATCTATCACTCTCATTTACCCATACTCCAAGGTACTTGTATTCACTTACCCTCGGTATTTCTTGGCCTTGTATGGACACCGTCTGATCACAGGGATCATTGAATACCATCAAACCACACTTCGTTACACTGAATCCTAGTCCAAGAGCTTCACCTTCCCTTCCGCATATATTCGCCAGCTGCTGTATATCATCTCGACTGTCCGCAAATAAGACGATATCGTCCGCATAAAATAAACCTGGAAGCTTCTGCTCAATCATCATGCCGCCCTGTTTGTGTGACAGATTAAAACCAATGTTGCTACCTTCTAGCGCTTTTTCCATACTCACCATGTACAGCATGAATAACAGTGGGGACAAAGGACATCCCTGTCTCAGACCCCTGCTAACCTCAACGTTCTCTTTGCTACGCATTCCTTCCCACTCTATGCAAACTGTATTTTCTCGGTATATCTCCCTCAAAAGCTGTATACAGTCGTCGCCCATGCCCATTCCTTTCAATATATCCCACAAAATTTCCTGATTAACGTTGTCGTATGCCCCAGTGATGTCTAGAAAAGCCACGTACAAGGGCCTATTCTCTATTTTAGATATTTCTATACACTGAGTGAGAACAAACAGGTTATCGTCTAACCGCCTGTCGACTCGAAATCCGTTCTGAAGTTCTCCCAAAATATCGTTATGTTCGGCCCATGTTTCTATTTTCATTTTTACTGCCTGCATCGCCAACCTGTATAGTACCGATGTAATGGTTAGTGGTCTATACGAGCGAATCTTGTCCTTTTCTCCCTTGCCTTTATAGATTAAGTTCATTCTACTTTGTCGCCAACTGTCCGGTATTTGTCCGTCCTTTAAGCTTTTTTCTACTGCTTTTAACAATGCTTCTTTAGTGTTATGTCCTAGTTCGTTAATGAGGCTAACGGGAATCCCATCTAAACCCGCGGCAGTGCGCTTTGGAATTTTTCCTTCGGCCTTTTTCCAGTTGAAATTATCTAGTACTAGCTCTTCCTCTGTTGCTTTCTCCGCCACACTTTTACTCACTGGGGAGATCCCCTGGACGCTCTTTTGAAACGAATCGGCTGTTACCTTTTGGATGTAACCTAGCGCTTCGTACCCTTCCAATTGATTTCCTCCTTCATCTAGAATATGTTGTTGCGTTGTGACAGACTTCCTACCTAGCGCCTTTATGTGGCTCCAAAAAATCCTAGGCGCGGCCTCCTTTTTTTCGTGTATCTCTGTCATCCAGCGTTCACTTTCACCTTTAATTTTTGCCTCAACCAATTTCTGTACAAGGGATTTTTTCTCCAAATATATTTCCCATATTTTTTTTACTTCGTCCTGCGGCCGCTTCTCCTTTTTTTGCCTTTCTATGCTCCCGTGATGCTTCGCGTCGCTTCTCGATCGCCTCCCGGATTTCCTTGTTCCACCAACTTTTTGGCTTCCTTTTTCCTTTCCAGCAAACGGTTTTCTTCTCTTTCCCTATCTCCTTCGTCATTAGATGTAACAGCTCCCTATACTCCCAGTCCTTGCCTGGTATTTCGCCTACTTCTTTCTCGACTCTTGCGGCTATATTTATTATTTGTTTGTCATTTAAATACGAGCTGCCAGACTTTGATTCCATGCTCGTATTTTTAGTTTCGTATCCCATTTGTAATGTTATTCGTTTATGATCACTACCCAAGCTGTTAATGCCTTCCTCGTCTATCCTCATTTCTGTCAGTTTGTGGTAAATTCCTTCAGTCATGAGACAATAATCAATGCTTGATTGCTTGTTTCCGACTTCCCATGTGATCTGGCCGTCGCATTTAGGCCCTGTGTTAACTATCTCCAGACTATGTTGCTCGCAAAGATCTAGTAATAACTTCCCATTGGTGTCTGAATATCCGTCAAGGTCATGTATGTGGGCATTCATGTCCCCTAGAAGGATGATTTCGGCCCCATTACCAAATTCCTTAATATCCGCACTCATGCAATCCACTATCTCCTGATTCTTTTCTCTGCAGTTATTCCCCGTCCACAAGTAGGCTACCCCTAGCCACGTTTCCTTTCCACCTACTGTGCCCAGAACCCAGAGGTGCTCTGAACACGTCTGTTTCACTCTAACCCATTTGGCTCCGCGGTGAATTAGCATTCCTACACCCCCACCTTTCCTTTCCGATATGGTCCTGTTACACCCTTCCCAAACATAATTTTTAATATGTGGTGGCTCTTCCAAGTCTCTAAGGTGTGTTTCTGTAACCGCATACACGCCTATCTGTTCTTTGTTTAACTGCTCCTCAATCTCTAACCATTTTGCCTTCTTTCTGCCACCCTGCATGTTTATGTAACTAATTGCGACACGCGCCTTTTTCCTTTTTCTTTTACCTTTTTCTGGTTTTTTCGCAATTCTACCTGTCAAAGCGTCCTCCTGTTTGTTTTCCCCGTTACGAGCTACCCCGGACTCCGAAGGGCCCGTGAGCCCCCCAAAAAAGCTACTGCGCGTCCTGCCAGTCGCCAGCCCACCTCGTGTCCAAGCCTCTCATCGAAATGAATCCTGTCTCTTTGGAATCCACCCCACCTGTGCACTTCCCTGTTTAAATCCACTACCTCGAAACCCTTCTCTCGACTAATTCGCCATATCTCTTTGTTTGCGTCGACTACCGCTCTTTGCAGGTTGATGTTGCGTACTGGTACTTCCGGTACTGTGCATACTACAATTTGCACCTGGGGGGACACGGTGCGCATGTCATCCACCCCTTTCGCCAAGGTCGTCGCTAGTCCTGACGATTCTTTTTTTAGGACGTCATTTAAACCCTCCCGCAATTACAACGAGGTTGCGATTGTTAGCTTTAGCTGCGAGTTTTTCACCGCTTGACTCATTACTGTCCCCAGCGTTTGTCCTGGGAACGTCCCTATCGCAACTCTCTTGTCGCCTTTCACCCTTTCTTTGATTGCCGCTGCGCATCGGACTAAATTTGAGTCACCGGCGACGATGACCTGTTCAGACATTCCTTCTGAAACCTGCACCTGGCTGCTGACTAGGTGACTAGCGTGAGTCACGGCTGCTGGTTTGCTCCCTCCCTCCCTCAAAACTACTTCCCGGTAGCTGGGCCCTGTGGCCAATGTATCTGCCTTTGTCATGCCTGTTTCCCTCATCTCTCCCGCACGGTGGGTCGTCGCCATAATGCTTCCGCCGTCACCTGCGTCTTCGTTCCCCTTCACGACCTTCGATAGGCCCTTCTCGGCTGCCCGGAGCCTTTCCTCCATGGCTGACGTTTTCTCTCGCTCCTTCGCCAATGCATTCTCCAGCCCTGCGATTTTCTCCATGAGCCCACTCTGGACCGCCATCATATTTTTCATTTTCTCCTCGATCTCGCACTGTCTACACTTGGCGTCATCTTCTGCTTTCTCTTCCGCACTAATTTCCACCTTCAACCCTATCCCGCACTCTGAACACTTTACGGTCTTTTTGACCATGGCTAGCTCAGTTTACCGATGCCCACGTGTTAGAAAACTGTACTAAAATACACTGGTCTAAGCCAAAAAGAACCACAATAATAAATAAATACGCTACACTTCACAGCACCTGCGCATGCACGTGGTCGGTCTACGCGCAGGCCTCAGCCACGTGGTGGCTGGAGAAAAAAAAGACACAGTACAGAATACTAAAAAAAAAAAAAAAACCGTACACCGTACTAGACCTAATCAAGCTTTACGCTAGCGCCTTACGTTCTCATAACGCTACATACAGAGGCAAGCTGGAAACATGCAAAAACACTTATCTGTAGCTGTCATTCCGGAGCTCTCCAAAAACACGTCCGACCTCGACGAAGGCGCCTCCAGATTCTTCACTGGATGGCGCACCGCCTTGGGGGGCGGCGCGCCATCCAGTGAGCATTATTAGAATCACCGTAGAGGCGACCTCGAACGCTACCGCAGAAGTGTATAGCCAACACTGGTGTACACGCCGCCGACATAGGACTAAGTCGCGAGCAGAAGGAGCCCAAGCATTTAAATAAGTGACCAGTCAAAGAAGTGACTGCGGGCGACGGCAAAGGCAGAGACCACAAAAGCAACTCTATCATAAACTGCCTTCACTTTTCTGACGTTGTTGTTAACACTAATCGATCGTTAGGCTTAGTATGCAGCAAACATGTCTCATGCGTCCACACAGAATTGCATGCACCACCAGTTATGAAAAAAAAAAATGCCGAAAGTCAGAATAAGTTCTCATGAACGAGTAGTTGGTTATAAATGCAGAACCCGTCTACCAGTAACGAATAGCAAAAGGCTAACGGAGGCACTGCTAGGTATCCAACATTGTAAAGAGAGCTGAGTGTCTTAAATGTGCGTCGTTCTGTCGATTGTATGGGCGTCGGTGGTCCGTAAAAATGCCACAACGGCGCATGTAACGTGGCAATAAGAGTTCCATGCGCACAGCTCTCCCGAAGCTCACTGCAGCCAAGCTATTAACTAATAGAAATGAGCGCTGGTTATCGCTGTCACGCGCGCACGCGCTCGGGATACGTGGTGTGTTGCGGGAGCGAGTAGAATTTGGATGGGAAGCAGGCGCGTGCAGTGCTTACATGTGCGGTGCGCTGAACGCTACGTGCGTAGTGGCAAACCAAAGACAAGTAGTGTGCCTTGACACACGTTCTGCGGCACGACATCGGCCGGGGAAGCGTCGGGCAGCTCTGTGCATTTACTGCACGGAGTACTGGTGCGGCCGTAGTTGGTGTGGAAGCAGTCGGTGTGGAAGTAAGCTCGCCCTACAAGTCCTCGGAACACTTTTGCACTTGCTTCGGCTATTGTTTTGCCATTGCGCTTGGCACGTTGCCTTTATAAGTGCTTGCTACTGAAACAGTACATATTACTTATTTTGCTTTTCTCCCCTTGCGTTGAATACAGCACGTTCTGCGGTTCGCATTCCATAATTAAACCTCCTAGTTTGTGCGCCGTGTATACGGCACCATCAGCTCGAAAGGTGCTGCGAAATAACTTTGCACTGGATATATTTGATGATTTACATCAGTACGTTCTCGTCCCTACGAGCTCATTATGAAACTGGTCATGTAACGAAGTGAATAACATGCTAAGAGAATTATACCCAATGTCACTTCCTTTTGAATGTGTCAATATTCCCATACACGTTACAGCTAAGAAAAATATTGGGGAAATATTAAGGACCCGACCCAAATATACGAAAAAAGTAACAGGAGGGGGGTGGGGGCTAGGATAGGACGTCCTATTTTGTCTCCTTTCTTTTTTCGTATATTTGATTGCGTCCTCAATATTTCTTTAGTATGACCCAACTAGCCGAACAACACGTTCTAGTAAGAAGACTATTTTGAAATTATAAATAAATTTACGTAGTCCTAAAAGATACAGCGAAAAAGAATTGCCAAATGGGCTGGCATACACAAGGCACAAAACAACATAAGCGCGAAGTAGTGCAATGTCTTACAGCGAAAACTGTTATGGGGTCAAAACTCGAGTCACGCGCGGGGCCGTAGTTGTCCACCACCACCGGTATCCCGCAGAAATTAGAAAAAAAAGCTTCTACCAATGACACAGTGGAGCTCGTGCCCGGGTCCGCTGCGTGCCAGCCCAGTATCCTGTCACTGAATCCCCCATGTGGGTATGAGCCAAAATCTTCTAGGAGACAAGACAAGACAAGACAAGAGCCACGCCAGTGCTCAGGACTTGTTCGCAAACTTGCCTTAGGCAGGCTTCATGTCAGGAAAGGAATCGCGTTACTATGAGTAATAAAGCGTTTTAGAACAGCAAAAAAACAATAAGTCGTCACAATGCGAATAGCGTACTGTATTGTCGAGTATTGTCGGTATTGTCGAGTTAAATAAGTTTACATTTTCGATCCCGGCTGCGGTGGTCGCATACCAACGGAGGTGAAATGGTAGAGGCCCCTGTACTATGTGGTGTCAGTGCACGTCAAGGAACACCAGATGGTCGAAATTTCCGCCGTCCCTTACAATCATATCGCGGTGTCGGGACGTAAAGCCTCACATAATATTGTTATTATCACATCTAGTTACAACGTTTGAATCAAGTAGCAACTATTTTTAATGGAATGTCCGTGGTCATATCGGGGTCAAACATGTCGCAGAGGCTGCGCCTTCGCATTTTGCCTGTGAAGCAGGCCCACTAAATTGATCGGTCGAGATAGTCATAACCAAACAAACGTTCACTCCGAAAACACGGGAAATGTTTAACCAAGACGCATAATTCGAGCGCTTCCTTCCAGGAGCTACATACAACTCTTGAAATTATAATTTTCCTTGAGTTGAACTGCAAACCAACCAAGCTTTGGCTTGGCTGGCTAGCCTACACACTCGCCCCGCCACGGTGGTCTAGTGGCTAAGGTACTCGGCTGCTGACCCGCAGGTCGCGGGATCAAATTCCGGCTGTGGCGGCTTGCATTTCCGATGGAGGCGGAAATGTTGTAGGCCCGTGTACTCAGATTTGGGTGCACGTTAAAGAACCCCAGGTGGTCTAAATTTCCGGAGCCCTTCACTACGGCGTCTCTCACAATCATATGTGGTTTTGGGACGTTAAACCCCACAAACAACAACATAGCCTACACTCGGGTTGGGGAAAGGGGAACGGAAATAGATAGAGGTAGTAGAAGACTAGGAAAGAGAAAGTGTGCTTATCCTGCACATCAAAACATTCAGAGAGACTTGTACTAGTCTATATGTCTGTGATTGTTTCTTTTTGTCTCTATCTGCGCTTGTGCGTGCGCATGCGTGCATGTGTGTGTGTGTGTGTTCGCGGGGTATGCCACTCAGCGTGTCATGAGTGCGTGTGTATTAGTTTTTACGTCTCTGTGTGTGTGACACTGTCTTTTTACTCTTGTTTTAAGGGATGTAGGCTGACAGGATGTATGTCGGAAAGCTTGATAGGGCCACACGGTTCAGTGCTAGCGCGATCATGATGCTTTCGAAGACGTCTATGTGACATACTAATAAAGTGGCACGGGAGCCGGCAGAGCGCGCGCCCCTCCACGCAGCATTTAACACCGTGGTAAGCGAGGAATTGTTGTTCCCGCCCATTTAGAAGATATTGGCGAAAGGTCACGTGTTTGTGTGTGTAAGCACTAAGCACGTACGGTAGTTAGTAAATTATTCAATGCGCTTTGTCGGAGTCCAGCAGAATCAGCAGCAGCCGGTGTGATCACCGCAAACGCGGGGCCCAGCAGGAACAAAAACCATCCCGGGTCACATATACATATCCACAGTGGATCCTAACGACCATCCCGTTACTGGTTAGGCTCCGGTCTCCTACCATTGTCCTAACTGCCAGCGAAAAAAAACGAGGGAAGGAGGAAAAGGTTTCACGGGAAGTGATGAAGCAACAACAAAAAAAGAACAATGCTTCTTCTTTGTGACGTGATGAGCGTGTGATTCGCATGCGGCGGCGAAGATATAAGGTGTGGGCGTTCTTCCTGTACCCTCCCAAACAACACTGCTCCAGCAGCAGCAGCGTATATGTGCTCATTAACAGGGAGCGCGAGACGGCCTCCTTGTTTATCGCGTTGTCTGCGAAAACCTGGGGGGACACCGCCCTGCTTTGATAATATGGCGCACTCTGCATTCGGCGTAGCCGTCGGATGCGTCCGATCTCACCGTCCGTGAAACGTATAGATCGTGGCAGAGTGAAACAAAGGTGGTGCGATATTCTAGTTACGCGAGTGTACTAGGCGGGGTAAAGACGGACGTGACTTGACACTAAACGGCAGTTAAGAGGGAGCTGCGTGAGTTATATTTCTTTTGTTTACTTTCTTTTTCTTTACCTGTTTAGGCATTTTCCCACGTTTGTATCTATCCACCGGCTATAGCAAACATATGCTCAACCTTGGATTCATTGTTCCTGCGACATAGCACAAAGGCTCGTGGTTGCTTTAATGAGAGCAACGCCAGACGTGGACATATGCGACTCGCGTCATTCGGATGCTCTGGGCCCGCTGACGAAATGCAATAAGTAATGCGAATCATTAGGTTTCGGTAAGTTTTATGACATTATCAAGCTTGAAGTCAGAGTCAGTGGGTACATAACGCTGAAAGAAAAAAAACCCGTCAAGAGGACGACAGACGAAGAAGAGACGTGATGCACGCAACGATTTCACAGTCAACTGTGTCTAATTAGCAAGTGTCTTTCTGGAAAACAATGACTGCATGCGCTGTTCAAACAGAAAATGACCCAAATCTTCACGTTACACTGCAAGTGTTGTCGAAAGACGATAGTCTTGCGTTTGGAGAGAGTGAACGAAACGTTTATTGGTGTGCTGCGCAAGAAAATCAGTGAATGGTATTCTGGAGACGCTGCGTTAGAGTGCGTCGAGCGTGTAGCGGAGGCGAACGAGCGCATCAAGGCACCTAAGACACGAGTGCCATCTGGCAGTTATCTTCAAAAACGGAGGCGTGCGCACCCGCAGAGAAGATGCGCTCCAGTCTCGGAGGTGATAAGGGGTAGAACGCGAAGCGACGGGCACGCGCCACCACCGTGTCGTCGTAGCTAAGCGTTGGAAACACCTTTTTGAGCATCGCGTCGCACTGTCCAGCGAAGGGCGATAAACGATACAGTCCTTAGACTTACTTGGTGTGCTCTTCTCTTTTAAGGCAGTACATACAAACATCGACGTGTTGCTGTGGCGCCTCGGATAGGCACAATAATTGCTTTTAGTTGGCAATAGCACAACTATGAACGCTAAACCTTGAGCAATATTGGTGGGCGCGGCGGATGCGGTTGGCCGTTTGGTGCCGTTTGAAATAGCGTTAAAGGCGGACAAACAGGCAAATGTAACTACACACATACATACATACATACAATACATCATACATACATACATACATACATAGATACATACATACATACATACATACATACATACATACATACATACATACATACATACATACATACATACAACATACATACATACATACATACAAACCAAAATTTTTGTGTCGAAGGTCCCCAAGAAAGACTCTTTCAAAAAAGGAGCAAGTGCATAATGATGAGTGGGGCGAAGCTTCGAAGGGTTTACTGGCAAAACTGTGAATCATCCGCTGGCTGCGTCCGGTCGTCCGCCCGTCCGTCCATCTATCCGTCCGTTGTCTGTCTGCCTGTATGTATGTAGGTATATGTACGCCCTTCTGTATGTATGTATGTATGTATGTATGTATGT